>JACDRQ010000878.1:0-16227 GCA_013841215.1 Hycleus cichorii
GTTGCGATTAAAAAGTTTTTCTGAATAGCACCCTTAATTTCAAAACAATAATTGTAATTCGTTTAATTGTTATCGAAATGTGTGCGATTTTTGGGTGTAAAAATCGATCGAGACGAACCAGAGAATTGAATATCAAATATTTCTCATTCCCTAAAGATAAACTGTTTTGTAAAAAATGGATAGACGCCTGTAAACGTAAAGATAAAATCAATGTTAAAAACGGTAAATATCGTAAAATTTCTTACAAAATCTAACTATTATCGATTGTAGCTCGTATCTGTTCTGTTCATTTCACCGAAGACGATTTCTCGATACCGTTACGACAGCGATTATTGAATTATCGCCCGAAGAACAGTCGAAATCTCCGCTACGATGCGGTACCAACGCAGAAATTGCCAGGAATTAAAGTTGTAACGCCGAAAAATAACGCACGCGAGAGGCGATTAGTTCAAAGGAACCAATCGAAGACGGCAAATCCAACAAAACGACCAAAACCGGCCGTTGTCGATTCAGAAATCGTTCAAGACACTCGCACGTAATTGTTTTATTTGGTAATTTTCTCAATTTGATCGGTTGTTTTAGGGAGGATTTGGGTGGTGAAAACCGGCAATTGAGGGCGAGAATTGCCGAATTGGAGGTGGAGAATTTGGCGTTAAAAAGCGAAAATTCGCGCCTATTGGAGCAGTTGAAGAAGCAAACTGGTGATCGTTTGGAGCGGATTTTCTGCTTATTTGCCAGCCCCGAGAAGGTTGATAGTGAACGAATTTTGGGTAAATTTTTCTCACCTGTACAAATCGAACGGATTATGAATCCACAATCGATTTAATTTATTATAAAGTAATACCAACAATAATACCGAAAATTAACAAATAAATCTGTGGATATAACGGAAAATTCGATGAACTCCTCGATGTTTGTCGGAATGGCCCAATTTTCGCCGCAAATCCAATCACATAAGCTACATAAGTTTGTTCGTGGACCGAATGGAATAAATGCGCCATCGGGCCTGCATTTTTAACAAATTAAACAATAAAATTACAATTTTTTAACACAAACCTTTAGCATAAACCAGAACATCAGTACCGCTATGGGTGACTTCATCGGTTAAAACGACAGCCTGTTGGGAATACTCGAAATCGTCAGTTTTATTAATTAGCGGATTCTTTCTTTTAACTTGACCCTCAATTATTTCGAATTGGAAGTTATTAGGGCCGCCAGTTGAGTAGAGAAGGGTCGTATAGGGCGTACCGTCGATTTTCGACTTCTGGGCCGCTTCTATAAATCGATTTTATTACAAAAAATTAGTCGATTTTTAAACTAAGAGGAGTAAAGCCGGATTTACACTACAAAACAATTTTTGAGTTGTGTAAACTCGTCTGTAAAATAACCAATGGAAGTTGGTATTTACGCGGCAAATTTAAATCGCTCCTCCCAGTTTAAAGTGAATTCTAGCGAAATTTACCGAAAATATTGTTCTGTCTCGACGGATATCCGCTCATCACTAACGAATGTGAATGATCACTAGTCACAATAATTAGCGTATCATTAAAATCGATCATTTTCATCGTTGCTTCAATTGCATCACTAAACGCCACGGTTTCATCTAATGCGATTTTAGCATGGCCCCGATGATGGGCGAAATCAATTAAACCACCCTCGACAACCAATAAATAACCCTTTGGATTTCTTCTCAAAACTTCAATCGATTTCGTTGTCATATCGGTTAAAGTTGGCATATTTTCCCGTTGATAATTGTAATTCAAATGTCCATTAGCGAAAATTCCCAAAACATATTCGTTTGTTGTATCAAAATCGTGTAATTCTCGGCTATTTTTGATGTAAATATGGCTGAAATTGCGCTGTTTCTTATCAGAAATCCAATCATCGATTAGATCACGTTTATCCGTGCTATAACACGACCAACGATCGATCCGATCACTATCACTTTCATTAACATAAGATTGTAAACATTGCCGTCCACCGCCCATAATCACATTGATACTCCTACCCGGTTCATCTTCAATTAATTGTCTAGCTATATCTTTACAATAATCACGTGATACTAACGGAATTGTATTCTCACATTCCCATTTACGATTCGGTGTATGGGCGTAAAGGGCGCTGGGTGTAGCGTGCGTTACACGTGTTGTTGTAACGAAACCGGTGGATTTTCGTGCAATTTGAGCCCATTTTAAAATCGACTCTAAATGGGTACGATTATCTAAAGAACGTTGACAATCGTCGATTTTAACACTGGCATCAACGCCGGACGTACGGAAATTCGATTTAACACCACAAAATAACGCGGTTGCTGTACTGCACGAATCTGGTACTAATTTATCTGCAGAATACGTCTAGAATTTGATTAATTAGTTTTTTTTTAATTAAGAGTAAATTGGTTACTTTAAGTACGCCAATATGGGGGAATTTCTCGAAACTGAGATGGCCGGTTTCGGTTTTCGAGTAGATCCGCGCTGTTGTTATCGTTGTTAAACCCATACCATCACCGACGAATAGTATGATGTTTTTGGCTAAATTCGTGTTAATTTCGGGTTTTAAACCGTGTTGTATATCATCACGGGCTAGATTATACCAATATTGGTTGTCTTTAAACAAATATTTATGTAATTAGTGGATATTTATTGAATGATTTCGATTTACCTTCACTTAAAGTGGTTGTTATTGTCCAAATTAGCGGTAATAATTGTTGGAATTTGATTGTAATCATATCTGGGTCGGTTATTTTAGCGTTACTGGCATTTTTCGTTCGATTATTGTTGAAATATTCGATGAAATTGTCGAGTTTACGATTTTTACGCCGTTCAAACCGATAGACAGACAATTTAAGCTAACGTGCCTCGAATAGATAATTATCAGCTGTTAAGGTCGTTTAAATTTAAAATAATAATAACTCGTGAAAGGATTACTATTAATTATAATTATCTTAGTAAATAGCGCGCATATTTCACTTATCTTTGTTGCTTTTTATTGATTTTTTTATTAATTTTCACTTTTATTAGAATCTTTGGATTCTAGCGTGGTTAGATTAGATTACGGATGTAAACGTTGCGGTTTCTAATTAATGTTGGTGATTTTCCATTGAATAAAACGACACGATATTGGTTTAATGTAGGTGTTTCCTGTGTTAAATCTATTAAGTGGTCAATGTTTATTTAAAGATTTCGATATAAATCGTTGATAATTGTCGGTTCATTTTTCAAATATTCCATTCATTTTTAATACATCCGATATTCTAGTGAAAGGCCAATATTATCGTTGAGAATTCGAGCTATTTTCCCAGCAATTTGCCGGTATTTAGCGAATTTCAGCGAGAATTCCGATAGAATTCACCAACAATAGATGAGAGAATCTTGTAGATTATTGTGGACGAAATCTCAATCTACTAGAACACGAATAATTCGAAAACGATAAGAGATAACCGGATGGTCAATATTCCAATCGATTTTAAATGAAATTCTGCATCTATGTGGCTCTATGATTTTCGAAATAATCGTCTAGATTTTCGGAAAATTCGTAAAAACTGTGTGGAAGCATGGTGTTAGTGGAAAATACTTTTGGGTTGGTAAAATTTAACGAAATTAAACGAAATTTATACTAGTAAAAAGGCAAAAGTTGATTTTATGGTTGGGACTTTTTGTATTTTCAATTGGCTTTTCCGTTTTCCGAAAAATCGTATCTAAAGTGGCGTATTTTTTCGGAAATTATAAATCGAAATTGTCGTTCTATTGAAAACTGTCGATCATATTAATAAGTGTACAAAGGGAGAATTGAGCATTAATTATTGTTTTAACTGGCCGATTATAATGATGAGTGGTGTAAAAATGATAAGATATTTGAAGAAAAGTGTTTTTTCCAATAAATTGTACAATTTCAAGTGGACCCTTGACGGTTTTAATTTGAGTATTTTTCGAAAAATTAGCGCATCTACCTAAAATACGATAATCGCAGTGATTTTGCAATTTTTTATTTATTTATAAGGCGTTGGTAATAAATATTTGCTATATTGGGTGTTTCATGGTATTTTTCCTCGCACTAGGCCATGAGTTTGTGAACGTAGGTCGGCTTCTTGTTCCGACTGTGCAATCTGCATTACCGACAATCTCTTGTTTTAATAGCTTGTCGGTAATGCAGATTGTTAAGCTGAAACAAGAAGTAGACCTACGTTTGTAAAGTTATAGGCCACTGCGAGTAGAAATACCGTGAAACACCCCGTAGGTACGTTCAAAAACTAGAAAAAAGGATTATTACTAACTTGTAGCTATAATTTTACTTTAAATTTTCGCAACAGTCGAAACTTTCACCCTTAAATTTATTGCAAGGGTTCTATTCGTGGACAGATTTCAATTGGTGGCTCTTTTGTAAATTTTTCAAATAACAAAAAGCGGATGATCCAAAAATTTATTCGATTTTATAATATTTGTAATTTTATCAAATTCTTCCAGGTAATTTGCAAATTAACAATTCTTATTCAAGTCCACAAAAGAAATAGATTTATTACAATCTTCTAACTATATTTCAACCCTAATTTAGCACAGAAATCGAAAATTCCACCCTTAAATTGAACATAAAGGTTTTACTCGCTAGCACTCCTCAATTGATGGCTCTATTGTTGAATTTTCGAAGTACAAAAAATCAATTATTAATCCGAAAATTTATTCGATTTTAATGAACTTCTTCCTGTTTCAAATTTTTCTAATTTTGCCCAATTTTATCGTTAATTATCACCAAAAAATCGAATAATTCAACAATTCTAGTGCAATTCCATAAACTTTTAATTATAATTCAAGTCTGATTTTGCAGAGCAATCGAAAATTTCACCCTTAAATTTAATGCGGGGTTTTATTCTTGAACACTCCCCAATTGGTGGCTCTATTGTTGAATTTTCAAATATCAAAAAGTGGACCATTGATGCAAAAATTTATTCGATTTGTTACGATTTCAACGAGCTTTCGACCTCTTTAAAATATTTGTAATTTTACCAAATTCTTCCAGGTAATTTGCAAATTTCCAGTAATTTCGTGATTAGTTAGTTGTCGCCCCTATCAGAAGAAGAAATCGAATAATTTAACCATTCTAATTCAAGTCCACAAAAGAAGAAGACTTATTATAATCTTGTAACTATATTTCAACCCTAATTTAGCACAGAAATCGAAATTTTCACCCTTAAATCTAACACAAGGGTTTTACTGGCTAGCACTCCTCAATTGATGGCCCTATTGCTGAATTTTTGAAATACAAAAAGTGAATTATTAATCCAAATTTATTCGATTTTAATGAACTTCCTCCTGTTTCAAATTTTCCTAATTTTGCCCAATTCTTCCGTATAATTTGCAAATTTCGAATAATTCTATCATTATTATCGCCAAAAAATCGAACAATTCAACAACTCTAGTACAAATCCATAAAAGAAAACTTTCAACTATAATTCAATTCCGATCTTGCACAGCCATCGAAAATTCCACCCTTAAATCTAATGCAGGGTTTTCACCCAATTGGTGTCGGTATTGTTGAATTTTCAAATTGAAAAAAGTGAATTATTGGTCTGGAAATCGGGACGATTTGTGACGCTTTAAAATTTTTGTCATTTTGCCAAACTCTTCCAGGTAATTTACAAATTTCCATCAATTCTATCGTTAGTTATCGCTGTTATCAACGGAACAAATCGAATAATTCAACAATTCCGATTCAAGTCCGGGCGCAATTTTATGGTCAATTTTAGAGATTTACACGCCCGTTAAAAACCATTCCGTTCATAATTCATCACCATTGTTAAAATTGCAATTAATTCACCTTCAATTACACTCTGTTTCTATAAAAATCATCAATTATAGCTTTTAATTTGATTAATTTACAATTTAGTGGTTAATTTGGGGAGTAATTGAACAAACCGCAACTCTTGGCGCGGTTTTCACCCCTTTTGTTCCGCTATTAAATAGCTGTTTTTAAAGAAATTCGTCAACAATAGTCACTTCCACTTTTCTACAATAAATATTTAACCAATTTGGCGCATAAAAATGATTTATCATCGAAATAATTCCGGTCCAATTGTCGTCAAGTACGTGATTGAAATTGTTGGTGATTCAATAAAAATCGTTCGATTGAATTCTTTCGATAGAATTCGGCTTATAAAGCTATTCAAATCGATCTAAGCCGCTAATTTGGAGACGAATTCCGGTTTTAATTCGTACGTTTGAGATAAAAACGGAAATTGTGAGGGAATTCGCCTGGCGCATCCACCAAAATTCGAATATATTAACATCGATTCTATAGAAATTCGTTCGGTTTGTTGAATTTTGTCGATAGATTGTCTATTTTTAGAGACAAAAAAGAGGTTTTAATCGAAAAAAGTAATCGGCTGAGTATGTTGACAATAGCGAATATAAACACCGTGTCTCGATATGAAGAAATATAGAAATAAAGCACAAATCTCACGTCAATACAGATTTTTATAATAAAAGAAATAACAAACATTAATTTAAAAATAAATAAATATTTGGTAGGTTCGACTATTAATACTGAAAGTTTATCAATCTTAATTCCTGTCTTCAAGATTGATGCAATTATTCTGGTTATTGTGACGAAATAAACATCTCGATTTGTATCTCTATTTTAGTGATAATAATGTAAACACTCAAACATTTTACAGTTATTACAGATCTCAATTCTGATCTTTATTTGCGAATTTACCATAATTTTTAAACATATTCCAACTTCAATTGATAGAGATAAAGATTAGAATTTCTACTGAAAATAAAGATCCAGATCCAGATCAATGTACCAATACTGAATGTGCATTAATTGTCGTTGTTGTTTCAAACCGTGTCTTATGGTGCGTTAAAAATTCCGATAGCGAGCTACTTTGCGTATTCGTCGTCATCGATTCGCCATTCTTGCGATTCTTCTTCTTTACAAACCATTTAAACGGCGGTAGACTCCTGTTAACAATCAAAAATAGTTTAAAAAGTCGCTCTAATTGTAAGAATTGCGAATTACTTTAACGTCCGGCAGAAATGCGTGGAGAACAGGCAGTAAATAATCGGATTCGCTGCCGAGTTCAACGGCGCTAAGCTCTGAACGAACGTCGCTAACGCTATATTGGTCTGCGTTTGCGGTATGTAACCGTAAACTTGAAGGAGATCGAACACGATGTAGGGGCTCCAACAGATTATGAATACTTGAATTAAAATTAATTACATTAATTAGACATTGGCAGGCCCGGATGGATTTTTTTTTCAAGTTTTAATAAGCCGGAATCTCGCTTGTTTTTGGAAATATCGCAATTATTAAAACAGGTTTAAAAAGAGCATTTCCAGTTGGATCTAAGGATCTTTTCAATTTGAGAAAATTCCGATTAAAATTTAAGCTACAAGGGAAAATTTGAAGGATGTTTCTTTGTAATATTTTACAATAGGTTTGTATTTTTCTGTATAACTCAATCAGTGTTGTTTATTTTTAAATGATTCTACTGGAGTTGATAGACAATGGAAAGCGCTTTCCAAATCTTCAAAAAATTTCCCAATCGGTTCGCTAGTTTCCCGGGAAATTGCAAAAAATTGAAGGGCCTGTATTACACGTTTTTTTAGATGTCAATTTTTAATGATCAATTTTTCCCTTGTTTGGTGACACGTTGCAATAAATCCGGTGGTATTAGAAAGAGCATTTTAAGAAGCATTGGAGAAAGTTTTTCCTGTTGGAAAATTGCTCTTGAATTTGCATTTACGGAGGAAAATTTGGGAGCATGATTTTTTCTCTATTTTTCCAACACTCTTCGATATTTTCACCNGGGGCCAAAATAATCCAGTCCGGCACTGCTCGTTGGTATTCTCTAACTTTCTGGAGATTCGTTACTATGACAACTCCGGAATCTATTTTATTCTTATCTCAATTCAATTTTACATGCAATAGAATTCTGAAGGTTGAGATAGAAGTTCTGTTCAATTCTCGATCGCCAGCGTTGTTATAGTAACGCATCTTTGAAGAGTTACAGAATACAACTCAGTTTTTCTAAATCTTACCGCTAACAATAACGAAGGTGATTTTGATCGTTTTAACTTTAGCCTTCGGTATCAGACCTCGAGAACTAGCCCGACGGGAATTATCCGAATCGCAACGGTCCGTCCGAGTTGTCGCCGTCGTTGTCGCAGTCATCATCATCAATGCGGATTTATTCGATGATCTCTTCGTATCTTTAACAAAACCTCCACTACTCTTCTTCCATATCGTTATAATGATAATCGTATAACAACTCGCTATAATTGTGGTAGGAATAACGAATAATAGAATCGAAACTAAAGTTATATACAATTGCCATTTCCATTGTCGATCGAATTCGATCCAACATTGTAGAACACCCTGTACTAATTTTTCTTCATAGAATACCAGCATTGGTATCGAAAAGGTTGCGCTCAATAACCAGGCGGTTATTATCAAGAATTTCGCACGTTTCCCTACGATTTGAATCGCTAGAAATCGTAAAATGATCGCATTGGAGTCACTTACAACTGCCCGAGAATTTCATCGGATGTCGGATTGCATCGTACCGATCGATACTTAGAGCAACCAATACGTAAGTTGAAGCGTAAGTTACAACCACTTGTAGATATCGGATGGTTTTGCAGAGGATATTCCCGGCTAGCCAACTGACTGTCATCTTCCAGACGATATCGGTGAGAACGCTGATCAGACCGACGGACAGATCTTTGGATTGTTTGCTTAATAATTCATTTCGATTCGTTGTACAATTTGATATTACCTGCTAGTGCTAGATGGGTTATGAAGTAGTTCATGCGACTTTTACGCGAACGGCCGAAAATCAGCGTGTAGAGTACGCCTAAATTGCCGGCAACTATAACGATGAACAGTATCCACAGTACGGTGAATTGTTCGAACTGAAAATTGGTGTAATTAAGGTTAGAATTCGTTGAAAAATGTGGCATCTTTGGTGGAGGATTTCTCGTTTATTTNATCCACAGTACGGTGAATTGTTCGAACTGAAAATTGGTGTAATTAAGGTTAGAATTCGTTGAAAAATGTGGCATCTTTGGTGGAGGATTTCTCGTTTATTTGTGACTCGAAATTCAAGTATTCGGACTTGTTGGAAGGAGTCTTTCAAACTCTTTAACAGAGACTTTATTGTTGCGGAAAATTTTCTGGGAATTTTGAACGAAAATCGGGGTAAGGTTAGAATTTTTTGAAAAAAGTGGCATTTTTGTTAGAGAACTTCCTCTTTATTTTTAACTCGAAATTCAAGTATTAGGGCTTGTTGGAAAGCGTATTTCAAACTCTTTAACAGAGACTTTATTGTTTAGGAACCTTTTATGGAAATTTTGGATGGAAATCGGTGTAAGTAAAGTTAGAATTTGTTGAAAAAAGTGGCATTTTTGTTAAAGAACTTCCTCTTTATTTTTAACTCGAAATGTAAGTAGAAGGGCTTGTTGGAAAAATTACTCCAATCTGCATAAGGCAAATTGTATCGTTTTGGAAAATTTTGTGGAAATTCTCAGTGAAAATTGGAGTATTCAAGGTTAGAACTCGTTGAAAAAATGGAATTTGTTTATTTTTGACTCAGTATTAGAGTACTAAGACTAGTTGAAAGAGCATTTCAAGCTCCATAATCGACTATTTCGGAAAATTTTGTGGAAATTTTCAGTGAAAATTGGAGTAATTAAGGTTGGAACTCGTTGCAAAAGTGCAATCTTTGATAGAGGATTTCTCCTTTACTCTTAACTCGAAATTCAAGTATTAGGGCTTGTTGGAAAAAGTACTTCAATTTCCTTAATAGAAACTTTATTTTTTCGGAAAATTTTATGGAAATTTTGAGTGAAAATTGGTGTTATTACGGTTGGAATCCGTTGGAAAAAGTGGAAATTTTGATAAAAGATTCCTCCTGTATTTTTCACTTTAAATTCAAGTATTAGAGCTTGTTGGGAAGAGCATTCCAAGCTGTTTTATACGGTCTTTACCGTTTTGGAGAATTTTGTGGAAATTTTGAGTGAAAATCGGTCTAATTAAAGTTGGAATGCGTTGGAAAAAAGTGGAATTTTCGATAAAAAATGTCTCCTTTATTTTTGACTCAGTATTCAAGTACTAAGGTTTATTAGAAAGAGAATTTCAATTTGTGTCAGAAAGATTTTACCGTTTTGGAAACTTTTGTGGAAATTTTGAATTATAAATGAAAATCTAGAAGCATGTTTTTTCTAATATTTTCTTCCATAATTTCGAATAAACTGATAATAAAATAGAACACATACTTATCATCGTTGTGATAACAGCGCCATCTATTGAGTAAACAAAGAAGTCTGCTTTTTACGCGAGTTTCCGTATAATTTTCCCGGAATTTTCTCAAATACTTCCGGATATTTTCCATAAATTTTCAGAATATTCAATTCCCTATTTTAAAAGGACTTTGTTCAAATTTTCGTCATTTTCCATTATTATTTGGATAACTACCCAATCGAGCGGAAAATTTCTCACGAATTTGAAATGCCTTCTCAATTTACTACCGATTTAACATTTTATTTATTCCAAACAAATTGAATTATGGGATTTTCATAGAACACAAAATTTCAGAATTTCCCAAAACAACAGCAATCTGGTCATGCAGCTTGAAAGTTGCTTTTCAACGCGTTCTAGTACTTTAATTTTGAGTGAAAAATAAAGGAGAAATCGTTTATTAAAGATGACCTATTTTTTCAATGAGCTTTTTAATAAAGAAAACTCTATTTCATTGTTTATCGTTGAAACTAAACACTCGAGCTACAATTCTGTAAAATAAAGAATAAAACTATGAGAAGATGGAAATTAATTCTTAAATAAACATATAGAACGATTGAAAATATTTACCATAAATTTATTATAGCAGACTTTTCTTTTAGGAGAAAACAATAAACGAAGACGACTTTAATGGAAAACCACAGAAGTTCGTTTAAATTAATGAATTTTTTACCGTTTAAATTGTGGAAATTTCTCATTAATATTAACAATACCACAAAATATACCACAACTATTGTGGCTTGACTTTAAATTTGTCTCTAAACAATAAACAAGAGCACTATTTATGTATTTTTCGATACTTTAATACGGCTAGGGTCAAGTCGATTACAACCGTATAGATCGAGTATAATTTGGTTGTTTACTAAAGCTATTAAAAACTTAAGTGCCACTTAAACTGGGTTTTACTATAGTCAACATAGAATTTTAGATATTTAACGATAATTGTGCCAATATTTTATTGATTTAACCGAAATGATAGTCCTAGGGACTATAATGTGACCCCATATCGGCCAACTTAACGCCACCACTTTCCCTAAAGTAACAGTTCATGGGACATCTTGTATTTTTTAAGCTTTAAACTGGTTATTGAAAACCGTTTAAATCGAGTACAATTTGGTCGTTTCCTGCGATTTTTAAAGCTGTTTTAAGCGTCACTTAAGCTGGACTTTACAATTGACCTACAATTTGAAATATTTAACGATAATGGCCCAGTTTTAATCCACTATTTTATCGATTTAAGTCGATTCTTGCGGAATTCTTTTGTAGTCTTAAGGGACTATAATTCGTGCCCAAGTCGCCCCCCGAGCGCTAATTCGCTAATTTTTTACGCTTTGATCGCTGAAAATTCGCCAATATTCTAGTGCTAAATTAGGAAAATATTCGATTTAATTTAGTGCGTTGTGGGCGTGTTGAAGTTGAACTTTATCACCCTTATCAATTCGACTAGTTCGAAACGAACACGAGTCAAATTTATTATTGTCATCAACACGACTGCTCATTATTGTTTGGCGAGTTTTAATGAAATATTTTCGTGTTGTAAACGACTAATTATAATTTAATGCGTGATCGATAAAAGAACGGAAACAAATCACAATTAATGCCAAAAGAGGGAGGACTTTAATAACAAGTTGTCTAAACGGCGACTGTTGTTTACACGGATTCGGGCCAATATCGGGTGTCCCAATTAAAATAGCTGGGGATTGATCTTGAATTGGGGTGTCCCAATTAAAATAGCTGGAGATTGATCTTCAATTGATGGGTAACCGGTGCGGATTCTTAATTATTCGAATTTCCAACGATCAAGTTAAATTTCGTTATAATGGAAGCGTTTTAAAAGTTTCGCGTCAATTTTTTCTTTTAACCGTTCGATTAAAATCCAATTTGTGTCAGTTTTCAATTAGCTGTTGGGATATTTCAGTCGAATATCTAGAAAGTCTATGAAAAGATTCAATTTTCAGGATTTTTTGCGCGATCGTTCGATCAAACGTCCATTTAAATTCCGCAATCTTTGCAGATTCCATGGATGGAGACACTTCTACCCTCGCTTTTTGTCCGTGCACGCGCCCCTATCGTTATTTGTTTCTCGCTAATGGTCGGAACGGTTGATGGTTGCAATAGAAAGCCATTACGGCGGCTTTTAAAGTCGGGAATGTCGCAACTTAACTCACCGAATCAAAGTTGGGCGAGTTGGAAAAATCCGAACGATGTGGTATTTTTGTTTGTCTTGCTGTATTTCCAACAATTGACTGGATAAATTTACGCAAATTTGTCGACAAAAAATAGCACAAATAGTAAAAATAGGATCATTAATCAAATTCGCTATTTTTAGGCCAGACGCCGGTTCTTTTTTTTATAAAAAAACGCTATTTTTTAACCGGTGCATTGCCTAGGACAATAACGATTTTAGTCTCATAATTCCGGCGATATTCCCAAAAATGCATCATCTCAATCTTGATTTCTAGCTTAATTGTCAGTTATACCAATATTCGATCGAATTCTTATTGGAGGTGAAGAAACAGGGTGTCTTTTATTATCACACCATATTTCCACCAAAAAAATCTACAAAAACTTTTATTGTCTTGTTCTCTATTTCTCACCCTCTTGTCGCAATTTTCAACCCCTAAACAAAGCGGTTTTGTGGGCAAATCAACCCCCAATCAGTTATTAGTTATCGTTAATTTGGTAAAAATATCCAATTGCAACCCTTAATTATTATCAATTTTAATTTAATGTTGTTGATTTGAGAAAAATTCAGTCTCCATGTCGATCTCGATTTCAATTAATTACTAATAATTACTAATAAAAATTAAAAGAAAATACACAGATTGAGATAAAAATTCAACAGAATTGCCATCTCCATTCGTAATCTTGTTTGAAAAATCTATAAATTACTTGTAAGATTGTAGATTTTGATTGAAGATAGAGATCAAGACAATTTCCGATCGTATTCTGATTACTATAGACAAAAATCAAGATCAAATTAATTAATTTAATGTAAACTTGTATGGAGTATACCAGTAGGCCATGAATTCAAAACATAATGTTCGAACACTTGAATAATAGATTGTTGTATTCTCTAACTTTTTAACGATTCGTTACTATGACAACGGCAGAGATTGACAGTTTCTTTTAACAGAACTCCCATCTTGCGCTTTAGAATTCCATCGTATGTATAATTGAAGAGAAACCAGTGTAAAACAAGTTATTTAAAAGAAACTGTTGATCTTCAGCGTTGTCATGGTAACGAATCGCCAAAAAATTAGAGAATACGACTATAAAATTAATAAAATCATAATAAACTACGACACTACAAAACATGGCCAACTGCGGAGTAAACAACCATGGTACACCTAGTTTTCTCTATGATTAACGACAATAAATCGATTATCTCCATTTGTATCTCCATCATAGAAACTGTAAATAAATCCAAACTTATCTTCGCCACCAATTCTTGTATTTATCGAAGCAATCTCGATTTCAATCTCTAAATGTCGCTAATTACTTGAATAAGTCGCTGAAGATTGAGATTAAGATCACTATTTGTCGACAATATTCTCAACAGGATGTATTCACTATCTAGATTGCTAATTGTCCAATTTTGGCGCAATTGAGTAACAATTATAGCGAGAGTTTGGAGCTAATTATGGTCTTTTAGTACAAGAAAAAATGCGAAATTATCTCGATCTTGATCTCTACTAATCAGTTGGTTTATTTTCGGTAAAACAGAGATGAGGATGGAGATGATTCTAAAAGCCAATTATTAAAAAGAAGCTGATTTTTGTCTCATTCCTCGGAATCTGGTCGTCTATTTTTATTAAAATAGAGATGAGGATGACGATGATTCACTATAGTGATTATTTAAAAAAATAATTTAATAATTTCTAATTATTACAAAAAAATCGATATAATCTCCATCTTTCGCTTGTTAATTAAAATTGAAATTGAATAAATCACTAGAGATTGAGATTGAGATTATTACTTCTCCACAATATCTCCCAACAGAAGGTGCAATTAAAGTGAGAGTTTACAGCTAATTATGGTGTTTTATTGCAAGTAAAAGTGCGAAATTATCGCGATCTTGATCTCGGCCACGTACCGTCAAATCTGTTTGTTTATTTTTGGTTAAAATGAAGATAAGGATGGAGATTGAATTTCGAAAAATCGTCAATTAATTCAGTTCGAATTAATAAAAGGAAGCAAGTGCGAATTGTCGCAATCTTGATTGACAATAAATCTACTGCTTTATTTTCGTTAAAATAGAGATGAGGATGGAGATGATTTGAAAAATGATCGCTGAATTAATTTCTAATTGTTGGGAAGAAATAAAAGCGCAGAACTATCTCGATTTTTGCTACATTTTTTCAAATCGATTAGTTTATTTTTGTTAAAATAGAGATGAGGATGGAGATGATTTGAATGAACTTCTAATTATTAAAAATAAGGCGGTACATTAAGGCAAATTAAAGTTAAACAACACGTGCCACTTTCTTAGTATCGGAACAATTTTTTTTAATTGATGGTTCGTTTCTTGGTTTTATTTAATTGATTATAGCCGAAATTCGAGTCAATTATCACAATAATAATGATGAAAATAAGAGAAAAGAAAGTTGAAATATCGGACTTACCTCGTAGAAATAGAAGAATTCGAAAGTGCCATTTGTCGAGGTATTTTCGTAAATATTCCGCTCATCATCAACGACCACCGACATTGTTACCGCTTCTTGTCCAGTATTGTTAGGAGGCGCTACATTTTTCAAAGCAATTTTGCCGGTTTCAACTTTCATGAATAACGCCAGAAGACTGCCTCCTGAAAACTAGCAAATTTTTATTATATACACAGATAGACCGGCACACGCACACACGCCGATCTTACGACGATATTATAGCAGAGACGACGGTGCTTAATCCGAAACATGCGCATCGTTTCTTGCAAATTCCGAGATTTCGTCTTAATCGGGCCCATTGACGAAAATCGCGCTAATTTCGCTGGTAATCAATCAATTGAGCAATTAGAGCGGCCAATTGGTAGCCAACGGTGGTTCGGTGCCGTTGACTCGTTAACATTTCAAATCTTCCAAGTTCCAACAATTTTTTGGGCAGTTTACTCGAAAAGGCGTCTCGTTAGCGTAGAAATTGGCTGATTATTGAAATGTTCCCCACAATGATTGACGTTGTCGTAATCTTGCTGTGCATATCAAAATTCGTATGTTACTCGGAAAATTTCGCAATAGCCGGACAATTATAAAGTCCACGTCGAATTGATGATAATAATTTATAAAAATAGTTAGAAAAATATAAAAATCGACAAATAGATGGAGGCAAATGACCGCCGTCTGTAATCGTTTATTTATTTTTTATTTATTTCGATTTTTATTTATTTGCCGATCGGTTACAGGTCTGATTGTTCAAAACTAATGCCGACCTATCACAACAAACCCAATACAAGTCGCCTATTATCGATTGATACGTGTTGTTTGTCTCGATATACAGTAACGGCGGTCTAACCGAATACAACTTTATATACCAGGTGTCTCACTAAAATTTGATGAGGCAAACATCTAGTTGGCAGCTAGAAAATGGCTACGTCATCGACAAAAGACAGTCACGTTTCCATGGCAATTATTGGCGGTTATTTTTCAATAACAGTTATAACTAAAGAGAGGCGTTTCATTCGCTACAGGGAGTGATGACGTCACAAATTTGCACAATTTGGAAAAGTAAGCTGTCCGTCTCGGACCACTTTGATTAGATGTTGACTAGTAGGCTATGAAATCACATAACCTCGTAACTTACGAGGTTATGTAGTCCCTATTGCTAGAAAACTGATTTCATAGCTTACTATTCAACACTTAACTGAGATGCACAGCTTACTTTTCTAAATATGAAACGCCTCACTTTAGTTATAACTAGAGTTAGGATCTACAGTTGCACAAT
>JACDRQ010000879.1:0-16576 GCA_013841215.1 Hycleus cichorii
AAACAATCCGAAACTTTAAGCTGGAACAGACCTCTAGTCAAATGGGCAGGCCTGTAATAAGCAAAGCGCTAAAAAATCTAGTAGGCCTTGCTAACAAGATACTCGCCTAGAAGTGAAGCGCCATCTACAGTATAGTAGAACCATGATTGTTATTGCCAACGTAGTGATGTAAAAATCCCACCGGTAGCGACACTCGATTATAAATTAATCCGTAAACTCTGTATAGAAATTAATTTGGATGATTAAAACAACAAATTGTGCTCAATTATCAGAATTTCACAAGTTGGCCAATTTTATTTACAACTACAATAAATATTCAATTTGTAAATTGCGCCATTGAGAGGCGGTGGTTTAGCAATCTGTCAAATTGATTCAAGCGGGTAATTTGATTTGAAAAAAATGGCGCTNTTTCTTGTATAATTTTATTCCAGTGTAATATATTTGGTACAAATATCGTTGCTGTATTAATTTTTTTTATGTTACAACAATTAAAAACTGTCTAGTAAATTTCTGGTTACATTTACAACTAATATTGATCCCTCTATCATGCATTTATATATCGACAAAAAACGATAAAATTATAGACAAATCAAATCAACACATTTTATAAATTTTACATTAATCGTTTTGTTAACAATTATATTTAACACAATTATTTTAACATCTCTATTTATGTACAATTGAGCAATTATTCTTAAGCGAAATAATGTTGAAATCAATTAATAAAGGAAAAGTTATTTTCTTTATAATAATAACATAGAGTTTTTAGCAATAATGTTGATTATTAGGCCGTTTTAGCTACTTTTATCTCGTTAATTTTCTTGTTAAATATGCATTTAAATTTATATTAAATTTTAAGTCAGTCTTTATTAGAAATACTGTTAATTTTGGCACGTAATTAAATTAAATCTACAAATTGTGCCTTATTTGTTATTTACAAATAGTAATTAAACCACGATTTTAATTTGTTGTTAATTTAATTTCGGTTTACTCAATTTAATTTTAAGAAATGGAGAATGGGTAGAGGCACAGCACAGGAAAGGCAGGCTGATATGATAAGGTTCTAAATAGACGTTTGTTTTTTATACTATTTATACCACCACATCTAGTTTTATTAATGAGTGTGTAAAGCCATTTAAAGCTTATCATTTATTTATTTTTTTGTATGAATTTTAATTAATAAACATTTAAATTTGTGGAATAATCTCTGGTTATTAATTGACATTTGCAGTTTCGTTAAATTTACAAAGATCCGAAACGAAAATGGATTTATTTACAAAATTAGAATTAGAATTGTTGGAATTAGTGGCCGTTATTGGGAATTATCGGAATTTTGTTCTATTAAACTTGAAATATTGTCAGATATGTTCGTTTATTTACGAACAGAACCGGACTGGATAGCTAGATAGGTCAACTGCCGTTCGGAGGCCCATACATTGCCTTTTCAATTTAAATTTAAGAAGAGGTAAACACCTATTTTTAGTAAGCCGATATCTCGCTTGTTTTTGGAAATATCGTGAAAATTAAAACAGATTTAAAAAGAGCATTCCAAGGTGTTTCTAAGGAGTTTTCAGTTTCAGAAAATTCCGATTCAATTTTGAAATATAGAGGAAAATTTTAAAAGCATATTTCGTCGGAATATTTTACAATATTTTTATGTTTTTCTTTATTACTTTATCAATGCTCTTTATTTTCCAATAATTCTGACAGAGTTTATAGAAAATCGAAGGCGCTTTCCAAATATTCAAGAAATTTCCCAATCGGTTTGCTAGTTTTCCGGGAAATTGCCAAAAATTAAAGGGCTTGCATTACAGTTTGTTGTCCAAACAATGTCAATTAATAATCGATATCTTCCTTGTTTGAAAACATATTGTAACGAATTAGGCGGCATTAGAAAGAGTAGTTCAAGCAGTATTAGAGAAGTTTTCCGTTTTGGAAAATTTCACTTGAATTTGAATTAGCAGCAAAAAATCAAGGAGGATGATTTTTTTCTGTATTTTTACGCATTTTCCTATATTCCTTTTGACGATAATTCAGCCAATATTACAAATTTACAAATGATTCTTGCACAAAACATAGAAAATTGATAACGCTTTCCAAATCTTCAAAAAAATTTCCAATCGGCTTGCTAGTTTTCCAGAAAATTAGAAAAAATTAAAGGGCTTGTATTGCACGATTACCACTCAATACCAATTAATAATCGACATCTTCCTTGTTTGAAAACATATTGTAATGAATTAGGCGGCATTAGAAAGATCATTTTAAGCAGCGTTAGAGAAGTTTTCCGTTTTTGAAAATTTTAGTTGAATTTGAATTTATAGACGAAAATCTAGGAGCATGATTTTTTTCTGTATTTTTGCACATTTTCCTATATTTTCGACGATAGTTGAGCCAATATTACAAATTTACGAATGATTCTTGCACAAAACATAGAAAATGGATAACGCTTTCCAAATCCTCAAAAAAATTTCCAATCTGCTTGCTAGTTTTCCGGGAAATTAGAAAAAATTAAAGGGCTTGTATTACACAATTTTTCGATTTGCTGTCCAAAGCAAGGCCAATATTTAATCATTTAATCATTTTGCAGTGAATTTGCCAGCGTTAGAAAGAGCATTTCGAGAAGCATTATAGGAAGTTTTCCGTTTTGGGAAATTTCACTTGAATTGGAAATTATGGTTGAAAATTTAGGAACATGATTTTTTCTATATTTTTGCATAATTTCATATATTTTCGTCCATAATTTACAAATTTACAAGTAATTTTTGTATAGTTCATAAAATTTGAAAAGCGCTTTCCAAGTCCCCAAGAAATTTTCCAAAGGGCGTGTTAGATTTCCCGGAAGTTACCGAAAATTGAAGGGCCTGTATGCTCTCTTTAATAGTCGATAAATAAAATAAAATAGCATTAGAAAGGGAATTTTAAGGATCTTTCTTGAAATCTTTCTAATTCCGTTTCGATCATTAGAATCTGTTAGAGAACAAGCGAAAAACCGAGCCTTTGCCGCATTGATGAAGAGCTAGTGCGCGTTTTCCGGGCCAGTCCGGCACTGTTTGTCGGCCTAAATTTGGGGGATTTCGTGATTAGAACGACCACTATTTTACAAATTTTCTTGTTCTTATCAAATATTTACAAATCCATTTTGGCAATTGCAGTCTTGGGGTTCCGTTAGAGGATTTATAGAGACAGTTTATAAATAAAATTGAATCTTCCATCTTATTTGTTTTAGAGAAAGTGCATTTGAAATTGAGAATTTGTAGAGTTGTGATCAAAAAGGCACCTCCTTTTGTTGGAATTATGCGATTTTCGTCCATTTAACACTTTTTATGGTCAAATAAATCAGTTGAATCAGCTGATATCGTACCGATGGATGTTGCAAATATTCTCCTCTTGATTCTCGATTAAGTCATCATCATCATCATCAACATCGTTGATCATTTCATCGTTAATATCACCACTATCATCGTTATCATTGATTTGTAGTTGGCACACGTGTCCGTTTTCAATGATCGATGTATTATTGTTATTATTATTGTTATTATTATTATGTACAATACAAGTATTATCATTATTATCAATCATTTTGATAATGATAGAATCTGTGATATCGTTGTTAACAATATCACAGTAGGCGTAATGTCACAGATTCATTGTCGAATCATTAGTATCGACCAACGGCCAATCGCTTTCCGGGCTCGATTGCCGTGATTGTATCGATCTGGTTGTTGGTGATGTTGTTTGTGATGATGTGGATGTTGATGATGATGATGATGTTGATGATGCTGATATTGCCGATGATGATTGCGGTGATAATGCTGTTATATTGACGATAGAAATCGGTGTTTTTGGAGAATTTAGAGGAGGCTTCATTTGTGGTCAGGCTACGGTGATCACGTGCGTTTCCGGATCCGGCGACCAACAATTGTCCGATAACCAACAACCGATCACTACAGTTACAAGACCGATCAGTAATGCCAGCATTATGTAGACTTCGGCATTGCCTGGAATTAGGAAAAACAGCATTAAGGGTAGGCGTATTTTAATGTGTTTTGCACAATAGAAAAGCCCCAAATGCCGGCCGTCTAATGATGTCGCATAAATTTCGTTAATAGTCTCGTTGAAATGACAATTCACCATTCTCTGAATACGAAATATTGGAGCCTTATTAAAACCGAATAAGTGTATTTCTATTGACAAATAGACGCTATTGTTCGTCTACCATACAAACATTAAAATGAATAATTCCGCCTGAAAGGCAGTCGTTATCATTATATTATCATTACTATTGCTATTATGCACATTCAGTTTAATAAATGAGACGATATTATGGTGTGATTTTAATGAAAATATGAGCACGTTCATTCAATTTCAGTTTATTACACCGTCTGTTTTACGAATAATGTTCCAGTTTTCTGCATCTAAAATCTTAAAATAGTTGTTTTGTCGTTGTCGTTGCGGTGAAATTACACACAATGTTGAAAGAATACAAAACTTTGAGGCTTGGTTTAATATTTATCAGGGTTTAATGTAGACTGTGTATTAAGAAAGCGTGTTCCATCAAAAGTTGCCCGACTTGAATAGAACGTGACCTGAAATTTTCAATATTTTAAAACATAATATAGTTGAATGTTTATACAAAAAAGGACGCCCCTAGGCTTAAAACTTGACTATTATCGAAATTGAGGAGCGGAGTTCAGGGCCATTAATAACACGCACAATCAGGCAATTCAGATAATGCCTGATTGTGGGAGAGTAATTTAGACTCAAATATTTTTCGAAAAAAATTCCGCCCTATAATTAAGTTGTGCGAAATGGCTTAATTTACTAAGTTTTTATTAAACAATCCGGTCTTTAAAAAAAGTTTTACAGGGCTACTGATTTATAGCGAATTTTTCAAATAAATTGTCATGCAATCTATTGCAATCCGTTTTTGGAGCTAGATTTTTGAATTTTAAACTTTTAATAAAAATTTTTAACAAATTTCGCTATTAAATAGTCAAAAATCTAATAACATTAATTTTACTGCAATTCTTGAGCTGAACTCATCAGTTTTTTAATCAAATTTTGGTATTTTGAATTAAAATTGCGAATTTTTGAAAAATTTACCACACTGAATTAATAAAAAATGAGATTTTAATTTGTTTTCCTATCAGAATGCCAGTTTTCTCATTAAAATTTTCAAAATTTCGACAAAAAGGAATTAACTAACAGAACTAGCCAAGTTTATTACAAAAATCTTGAAATTCTACACTAAAAGTGAAATTTTAGACCAGAATCAAATAAAGTAAAGAAAAAGTCTTGAATTTAAGGCACAAGGGCCATTTTTCTTGAAATTTTGATTATTACAATCCATATTGTTGTCATGTGTCTAAAATGAAGCGAAATTTTGGATTGAAGTCTCGAAATTTTGGACTAATTGGGTAATTTTTCGAAATTTTCTTAATGATAAAGGGCATTTTTTGATTATAACCACGAAAAGTAGGGAAATATTTTCAAAATGAAGCAAACTTTACACAAATTTTGCTACGTTGTTCTGACAGTGCTGCTGTTTTTAAAATTTTCATTATATCTGTTTAGAATATTCGAATATTTTCAAAATTGAACGAAATTTATAACTAAAATTCCTAAATTTTGGTCTAGAATTGCTGAAGTTTTAGAAAACTACATTTGGAATCGAATAAATCTAAATGCCTCAATAAAGGGCGACATTTTTGATATCAAAGTCTTGAAATTCTAGAACTTTGTCCTACGGCAGCCCTAAATGGGCTACAACTATTCGCTTAATTTAAAATTTACAATTAGAAAAACACGTAAGGAACTTCTAATGAATAGAGGAAAATATAATAGCATCTTTTTAAGATGTTTTTCCATATTTTCCTTTATAATTCAGCAAATAATGTTTACTTTTCAACGTTACAAGCTGCCCTGTAGAGTAAATTAAAAGTACTTTTCAAACATCTAAGAAATGTTACGATAAACTTGTTAGTTTTTCGAAAAATTGGAAATGAAAATATTTTCAAGAACACAATTTTAATGCCAAAATTCTACACAAGCTATTTCCTGAAGGCTTGCACATATGTTAAGGGACTAAAGGACCCGAAAAGCCAACTTCTCAAAATTTTGGGAAACTCATGGGAAAATTTGCTAGCAATTTTTACCTCTTAAGAATTTTTTGCCCTGGGGTCTTTTCAGCTTGTAGACGGCTCTATCGATTCTTTTTGTTGGAAAACTTATTTACTTTTCTGGGAAAACTGGAAAACAACACTACTAATTCAAAAAGTTTCAGGGGGATGGCGCTACAGGTGCATTGAATTTTGCGTTATAATTTCCTTAACATTTTCCAAAATAGATATGTCTACGTTGCAGACCAAGAAATGTCCTTCTCAACTTTTTCTTCCTGGGTTTTTTAGATTGTAGGCGGTTCTAAAGACTTTGAAATTTTACATTTTTTGTCAAAAGCCTTGCCTATTTTTCCAGGAAAATTTCGTGGAAAGCTGACTAATTAAAAAAACAGCAAACAGATGGTGTTACTGATGAGTTGAAAGATAGCTCTAAGCTTGTAGCCCAAGAAATACACTTTTACAGTATTTAATTAAAACAGAGAAAGCCCAACAATGTTGGCGATCACAGTACAGCAACTAAAGGGGAAACGGACATAAATAACGCGTATAATTTCCACCGACTACAAGATTTTCATTATCAAAAAAAACTGCTGATTATTCGCGTATACTAACCGAGCTGTTTCCGTATTCCATTCCCCATCTTGCTCCTCCATAAACTGTTGATTAATGTTGGATCGGCGCGCCGCCACTCTCTCCAACCGGATAAGGTCCGGCGTACACCCCCAACACCGCCCCCGCCGACCGTGAATATTATCCCCGGAAATGGGGTGCTGTTTGTATTTTGTTGGGTATTTGGCGAACCGGCTTGCGGCTGGACATGGACACTGTTCTGTGGCGATGGTAAACCAGTTACTGTAATTTTACAACAGGCGACTAATCAAATCAATTTTTGTTAAATTTGAGGGTTTTTTACCCATAAGAGCGATGAGGGCTAGCAGTAGAATAGTGGAAAATAGCCAGCCCATCCTTGCTGGTCACCAGTGTTGTTGTACCGTATGGATTTGGCATACAACAGGCATTACACGCGATCAATTCGCAAATAAAAGCAAAATTACACTACCCTTATTTGATTCGATTTCCTGACCAGCGAATCTATAATAAAATACGGGAGCAGAACAATAAATAAAATTTTCAAAATAATATTACAGAGAGTTGAGTTTATGTTTATAAAAACAAACAATACTGTGTGTGTGTGGAGAAAAATACAATCTCATAAATTCTTCAACGAAATAACTGAAAGGTTGTCAAGATTAAAAATTTATGGTGAACTTCTAGAAACCTTTCTCGGAAATAAGAATGCCGCATGATACTTTGATGAGAATTTTTGTATTGTTTTCAAATGTAACTCTATTTTATTGTTTAATAATTGGGACGAATATCAAATAACACCAGTGAGGAGTTTTAAAAATCTTAGATATCGTTTCCCGGCGCATCCACTATTTTTACAAAATTTCGAAAATTATACTTTTAGGTTTGTTTTATCTTTTAGTAAATAATTGACGCATTTTCAATACTTTTTAGCTTTATAACACAAAAAGTTTCCGTTGTTTTCAGCGGAATAGATTTAAAATTTTAGAGATTCTTTCCCGGCGCACCCACCATTTTTACATAATTGAAACCATGCTTTCAGTTTTGTTTCAACGACCCTTACTATATAATTGATGCCTTTCCTATACTTTAAAACACAAGAAATTCATCTTGTTTTTGGTGTTATGGGGTGAAATAAACTCAAATTATTTGGAATTTGTTCGCGGCACATCCACCCTTTTTACAAAATTTTGAAAACTATAATCCGAATCCCATTCTAACGGAGTTTACTCCATAAAAATGACTTTTTAATGCTTTTTTAGCTTTAAAACAAGCGATCATAATGAAGTGAAAGATTCAACAATCTAGAGTTTCTTTCCGGCGGATCCACCATTCTTACAAAACATTGAATTTTATAATTTGCCTCTTATTTTAACGGTTTTTGCCCATACAGTTAACAGCTTTCTGATGTTTTTTAACAGACAATAAATTTTCAGTGTTTCCTATTTTTATCGCAGTAAAATATTCCCCATTAATAGGGTGAAACAGACTACAAATTTAACGGTTTTCTCTCACGCATCCACCATTTTTACAAAATATCAAAAATCATTGTTTAGGTCTGATTTTAACGGCCTTTACTATTGATGCCGTTCCTGTGCCTTGAAACACAAGAAATTCATGTTGTTTTTCGTGTTATGAGGTAAAATAGACGTTCATTAGTTAGCGTTTGTTCCCGGCGCATCCACCATTCTCACAAAATTTTGAAAATTATAATCCCAATCCTATTCTAAAGGAGTTTACTTCATAAAAATGACTTTTTAATGCTCTTTTAGCTTTAAAACAGGCGAATATTTTCGAATAATGAAGTGAAAGATTCATTAGAGTTTCCTCCCGGTGCATCCACCATTTTTACAAAATATTGCAATTTATATTTTGCTTTTTATTTTAATGGTTTTTGACTATTAAATTGACAGCTTTCTGATGCTTTGTAACAAACAATAAATTCTCAGTGTTTTCTGCCTTTATTGTAGTAAAATATCGCCTATAGCAAGTAATAGACTCCAAAATTTAACGATTTTTCTTCTCCGCAACCACTATTATTACAAAATATCAAAAATGATTGTTCACGTCTTATTTTAACGGCCTTTACTATAATTGACGCCCTTCCTATGCCTTGAAACACAGGAAATTCATGTTGTTTTTGGTGGTATGGCGTGAAATATACTCAAATTATTCAGATTTTGTTCCTAACGCATCCACCTTTCTCACAAAATTTTGAAAATTATCATCCGAAGATGACTTTCCAATGCTCTGTTGGCTTTAAAACCGGCGAATATCCCCCAATGATTAAGCGAAAGATCCAACAATTTTGGAATTTGCTCCCGGCGCATCCACCATTTTTACGAAACATTGAAATTTATAATTTACTTCTTATTTTATCGGTGTTTTGTAACAAACAATAAATTCTCAGTTTTCCGACTTTATCGCAGTAAAATCACCCCCTTTAATGGGGTGAAACAGACTCCAAAATTTAACGATATTGTTCCCCCGCATTCACCATTTTTATAAAATGGTCTTCTTTTAACGGCCTTTACTATAATTGATGGCTTTCCAGTGTTTTAGAATATTAGAAAATTTCGTTGTTTTTGGTTTTCATCACAGTAGAATATCCCCAAATGATGGGGAGGAATAGACTCAATTTTTTAGAATGTGTTCACGGCGCATCCACCATTTTTACAAAATTTTGAAAATTCGAATCGGCCTTTGGATTATAATTTTTAATGCTTTTTAACTAAAACACGCAAGAAATTTCCGTTGTTTTTGATGTTTATCGGAATAAAGTATCCCCAAATTACGGGGTGAAATAAGCTCTTTACTTTACTCCCGCGTATTCACAATTTTTCCAACATATCGACAATTATAATCCGCGTCTTATTCTTTAAAGCATAAGTAATGGCTTTCTAATGCTTTAGAACATCAGAAATTCAGAATTATTTAGAGTTCGTTCTCGGCGCATCCACCATTTGCACAGAATGCTTGTTAGCTTTAAAACAGGCGAATATCCCCAATGAAAGATTTAACAATTTTGGTGTTTCCTCCCAGCACATCCACCATTTTTACAAAACATTGAAATTTATAATTTACCTTTTATTTTAACGGTGCTTTGTAACAAACAGATTCTGTCTTTATCTGTGTTTTCTGTCTTTATCGCAGTAAAATATAATGGGGGTGAAACAAACCCCAGAATTCAACGATTTTCCCTGCGCATCCACCATTTTTACAAAATGTCAACACTATTGTTCAGGCCTTATTTCAACGACCTTCACTATAATTGATAGCTTTCCAGTGCTTTAAAACATAAGAAATTTTCGTTGTTTTTGGTATTCATCATAGAAGAATTTCCCCAAATTGTGGGGCGAAATTTTTAGAATTTCTTCCCGGCGCATCCACCATTTTTACAAAAAATTTGAAAATTATAATAATTGGCCTCTAGTTCATACACACGTTGTTTATGACGTTTATCAGTATAGAATTTCCCCAAATTACGGGGTGAAATAGACTCAAAATTTTCGACTTTGTTCCCAGCGCATCCACCATTTTTACAACATATCGACAATTATAATCCGAGTCTTATGCCAACAGCGCTTGCAGCATAATTGATGTCTTTCCGATGCTCTTTCAGCTTTGCAATAATTCAAGCTTGTAAACTTCCCCGTGGTTTTCCCCGAGGATCGAATTGATAAGATCCCGTCAAGGCAACGAACGTGCCGCTTTCTAGCTATAATACTCCACTGTCAATTCGATATAAATTCGGATTTTACCGTTGATTAAACCGCGATTTGATAGAAGAATGGCAAAACTTTATAAAGAAATTTCCACCATTTGAACCGTGTTAATGTCAACAATTTTAACGTGAATGGTGGTCGGTTTCCGTGTTGGATTTAATTAAAGACAGCCGACTTTGTTGAATTCGAAATTATGCACAACTTAATTCGCGAGTACGCCTCAACGGAGGAAACTTCCCAGTCTTCGCCGCTAGATTCATTAAAATTTGTCGACTTGTAGGAGTTAAATTATTCCGGTGCAAGATTTTTTTTTGATAGAGCGAAAACTCAACTCCAATAACAGAAATTTTACAATAAACGGATACAATTTGGCGAAATAAATTGCCACTAATCAACCCCGCAGATTAATGGAATAAATCTCGGAAATTTTAATGATTTCGCGCTGGAAAATACGAATTTTCCGCTGTAATTGGAGCGTCGTCTCGTTACAAATTCTCCATCACCTGTACAGATGTTACATGGCCATTTATTTTGTTAATTTGAACCGATAAATAACCGAGCAAAACCTTACTATTTGTTATAAAAACAACTACAATATTGTGTTTTCTTTTAATTTATGTATAATTTCAATTAACTTCCATCTCGTAATTAAATTGTCCGACAGAACAGTGTTGAATAGTTGGAATAGTTGTTAATTAAAAACTACAAAAATTTAAAATAATTAGTAAATATTTAGCGAGAAATTTCAGTATTTATGTTAGTTTCTATAGAGTTGTAAAGCCCCCGGATACAGGTGGTTTGTTGTGGGATTTAATGGCAACCACCGAAATTTACGGAAGTTGAGTTATAAATCTTGACGATCTTTATCAAATTTTAATAAGCACGAGCCCGAAATTCACAAACTGAATCGACTCAAAATTTACGGACCTTCTGAAATTAACCAATTGTATCTTGGAGCCAATCGATCGTCATAAAATTGGTGGATGCGCACTTTTAATTCGTTCAATTCAATCAGCGTATAAATAATAGAATTCCACCTTTCGTGCGCGATATTAGAGGGTGAAAATGTTATAACCGATATTTGTTTGGCTTGTATTTCGGTTCGTTGAATATTAAATTGCACCCCAAATATTGAGGCTCTATTGTGCGTTTATTTCGTTGGATTTTCAAACGGAAACAATTCACACAATGTGGAGTAATTTATTTTAATTTTCTAGTTATTATAGTATTGTTTTGGTGGGTTTATTTTGCGTATAATTGGAGTTAATTATTTTGGATGAAAGCGGGCAATTTTCAATTAAATTGTCAAGAAAATCTAATCTGCACCCGATTCTTGAGCGATCCAATTAATTTTCTTTATAAAACACAACTATAATCAATTATAGAGTTGTAAGATGTCATAATTAGATATCGCGGAAGAAATAGAAGAAATTTAGGCCGATTTAAGCTAATTCCTGTCGTGGAGGCGGCCTGAAATGAGCATTTTTCGTGTAAAAAACGACGACAAAGTTTCCAAATAATGACAGCTTCGTGGAATAATTTAGAAACTTTCCAATTACAATGTAAAACAGACACCTTGTCGCAATATTTCACAACGATAACGTTTTATTTGTGCGTATGTGTAGTTTCCAAATTAATTACAGTTTCAATAAGTTTAAAGGGATCAATTGATAATTTATACAATTCGGCTGATAAGAAGGCTTATACCCCAAAGTCTACACTACCTGTTGCTTTAATACCGTTAAGCTTCACGAATAATTCGATTAATAAATTTGAGATAATTTCGATTTTTTGACAGAACGAAATTGATTGTTTCGGGGGCGTTAGTAACTTACAAAAATTCTCGTATTGACTGTTTCGCAAAAACTTTGTTTTAAACTTTTAATATCCCCAGATATTTGTACAATCGCATTATAAGAATCTCTCATTTCTTTCGTCCAATTTCTGCAATTTTTTCGACCAAATGGCCGAAGTTTCGGTCGTTAAAACGGGGCGATATTTCGTCAAAATCTGCTCGATTGGCGCTCTTCATCTTCCAGAATTCTTGACTAAAAACTGCAATTTTGTACGATATTTACACGATCTACGATTTTTTCGCCCAAATAACTAAACTTGGGGTTGTTAAAATGGGGCGATATGTCGTTAAAATCGGCTCAATTAACGATTTTACTGTCCCAGATCGTGTTGTAAGAAATTCTCATCTACTTCGCCCAATTTCTGCGATTTTTTCGACCAAATGATCGAAGTTGGGATCGTTAAAATCAGCTCGATTACGATTTTTTATCTTTCAGGATTGTTTCAATTTTGTACAAAAGTTGATCTATACCTATTTTTATTGTCCGCAGACCGTGTTATAGAAATCTCTCGTTATTTGATCCAATTCGACGATTGTTTTCGTTCAAATCACCAAACTTTGGGTTGTTAAAACGAGGCAGTTTTTCATTAAAATCAACTTTTATATTTTTATTATTCCCAGATATTTACACGATTGTCTTATATGAATTTTTCATTTATTTGTTAAAACGAGGCGGTATTTGACTGAAATCACCTCGATTAGCAATTTTATTGTTTCAGATTATTGAATCAATCTGAATTTCGAATAAACACTGCAAATTTTGTACGAAAATTGATCTTCCATACTTTTAATGTCTACATTCCTATATTTACACGATCGTGCTATAGGAATCTTCCATTTATTTCATCCAATTTCCGCGATATTTTCATCCATATCACCAAAATTGGGTTGTTAAAATGAGGCGGTATTTGATTAAAATCAGTTCGATTGAATAAAAATTGCAATTTTTGTCCGAAAATTGATCTATATTTTAATATCCTCATAGCGTGTTATAGGAGTCTTTCGCTGTTTGATCCTTTCGGTATTTTTTTTTCATCCAAATGATCAAAGTTTGTTAAAATGAGGCAGTATTTCGTTGAAATTCGGCAATTTCAATGCTCCAGATTGTTGAATGAATCTGAATTTCGAATAAAAATTGCAATTTTTGCACGAAAATTGATTTTCTATACTTTTAATATCTCCAGATATTTGCACGATCGTGTTATGAGAATCCCCAATGTATTTCGTCCAATTTCCACGGTTTTTCGCCAAAATAACCGAAATTTGGGTTATTAAAATGAGGCGGTATTTGATTAAAATCAGCTCGATTGAATTATTTTTAATATCCTCAAACCGTGTTATAGAAATCTTTTCGTTATTTGATCCGTTTCGGTTATTTTTTTCGTCCAAATGCCCAAAGTTTGTTAAAATGAGGCGGTATTTCGTTAAAATCGGGCCATTTTAATGCTCAAGATTGTTGAATGAATTTGAATTTCAAATGCAAATTGCAATTTTTATACGAAAATTCTACACTTTGATATCCGCAATTATTTACACGATTGTGTTCTAGGAATCTTTCATTGATTTCATCCAATTTCCACGATTCTTTTGTCCAAATTCCAAAGTTTTAGTTGTTAAAATAAGGTGAAATTTCACTAAAATCAACTCGATTAACGATTTTAATGCCCCAGATTGTTGAATGAATCTGCATTTCGAATAAATATCGCCAGATATTTGCATAATCGTGTTATAAGAATCCCCGATGTATTTCGTCCAATTTCCACGGTTTTTTCGTCCAAATGACCAAAGCTTGGGTTGTTGAAATGAAGCGGCATTTGATTAAAATCAGCTTGACTGAATAAAGATTGCAATTTTTGTACGAAAACCGATCTATGTTTTTAATATTCTCAGATCGTGTTATAAGAGTCTTTCGCTGTTTGATCCGTCTAAGCTATTTTTCGTCCAAATGACCAAAGTTTGTTAAAATGAGGCGGTATTTCGTTAAAATCGGGCCATTTTAATGCTCCAGATTGTTGAATGAATGTGAATTTCGAACGAAAATTGATTTTCTATACTTTTAATATCCCCAGATATTTGCACGGTCGTGTAATAAGAATCTCCGATGTATTTCGTTCAATTTCCACGACTTTTTCGCCCAAATAACCGAAGTTTGCGTTCTTAAAATGAAGCGGTATTTGATGAAAACCAGCTCGATTCACGAATTGTTGAATAAAACTTGCAATTTTCGTACGAAAACTGATCTTCCACTCGAGCGAATTCTTCGAATAATTTTTTTAGAATTATCGGAAATTTATGTAAATCTACGATAGTTTACAGTGAACAGAACGCAAATAAATCGCAACTATCACGCATAACAAATGTTGCCGATAATAGTAAATCGTAGTAGAGAAAACAATTTTTTTTCTATCTTGACTCGTATAAATTTTCCAACAGACCGTGAAATTTGAATTGTGAATACGAAAATATTTCCACTAGACAATAACGAATAGATTCCCCCGAATTTGCTCAAAATTAAAAAAAAAAACTTGAGGAAATTTGAAAATTTCCCATTAGATCTCAATTAAACGACAAGGACACTGTCACGATTCGCTTATCAGAAAACAAAGCTTTCCGTCTATTACGAAACAATAAAGCCGAAATGAAATTCAATTAAAAACGCAATTTTCTGGCGTATTTAATGAGGAAACTCTCGGGATTTCTCCTCTTTTAATTACTTTAAGAAATTCGCTCGTCGGGAAATAATTAGACTGTTAGTCGGTAATGTCGCTTAGCCTAATCCACAATTGATTGTCTTTATTGATAACTGGAAATGAATACAATAATGGTCGAGTTCTATCGATTTTCCATTCTCTTTAAACAGAATTTCCACCAGTTTACGATTGGAATAAGAAAACGGGTCTTCTATTGAATTAAACCGATTCAATAACGAAGAAATCGTATAACTCTATCGGTTTTTAAAGGGGAATTTTGGAACAACTTGGCGTTTGGTGGCAGAAAATCGGTAATATTCGAGTTTATAAATCACAAATTCGTGATTTTTGAGCGAATAATAGGAAGAATTTCATGAATTCTCGATTAGTACTCGCCCATTAGCGTATATTGCGTTGTATTTTATTATTTAGTTGCAATTTGCGGCCGTATTTGTAGCTGCAGATCGGCTAATTAAAATGATAGGAAATCTGCCACGATATAACAAGCTTTTAATTAAAACTCCCACCGTTGATTTTCAATAGGTATTGTAATCCAGATTTTCGATTAATTTCTGTACAAATGATCGCGAAATGGCAATTTATCCAAACTCCGGCTGAAAATATCGATTAATCATCGTTTGGAGCCTGAATTTCGCGACTGAATCGAGCATTAGTTTTAATTCCGTCTATCCTTGAAGCAATCGTGCTTCTGACGCCGTGTTTATAGATCGGGAAAGCAAATAGGGAAACGTGTCGAAACTACCAGTTGCGCTCGCTGAAAATCTGCGGATAAATCCGCGAATTCCACACGGAATTCAATTAATTGTTCGAAATTAATTCGATTGAATTCTTGTCGATTTCGCTTGGAATATCGATCGATAATCGCCGGAAAACATTGAAACTTACGGTTGGTTTTTCGCCGGAGAATCGCCCGAATTTCGCCCTTTAATGATGGAATTCGGCACTTTGATTTGTTGTCGTTAAACGAGCAATGATGGCAATCTGGAATAGCTGAGGCACCGGAGAGCACTGGCCTACTCCAGTAACACTCCAGATCCGGGCGTTGTACTCGCGCATGATCTACCTATACATGGATATATTGTCGGGGTTCCAGGTCTCCGGTTTTTCACCATAAATGCACACCCGCCTACGCTCATTTGTGTTGTTGTAGGGCGAATGTGTGAAAATTCTAGGCGAAATGTCAAAGAATCAAGAGAATTTCCGAATTTTCCGCTTCTAATCGATTTTATAAAAATCGCCCCCATATTCGAATTATATTTATAAATAATGGATTTAAGCGAATTCGAGTGGAGTTGATGAAAAATTCACTTTAATTTCCTCAAGACCCGGAATCGCATCAATGTTTCAGCGTGTCGGATATTGTTCCATACAACTTTACGAGTTGTAGAATTTTATTTTATTTTTACGATACTTCCAACTGTAAATATAAACGGAATTGTTTATATTTATTTTTCTCTCAAAACCAAATCTATGATCGTACTAAAATTCGCCTAAACTCTGAGTAATTTACAAACACAAAACTTTTATAATAATCGAAATATTCGAGTTTTTTGCAAATCACACAAATTCCGCTTTGTT
>JACDRQ010000880.1:0-27054 GCA_013841215.1 Hycleus cichorii
TGGATTGTTGATTCTAGTTTGTTCAATTTTATAAAAATTGAATTTGTATTATTTAATTGATTGTTTGTCTATATATTTTATTTTGAATGAAGAGAAAAAATACAAATTTTCGTTATTTATACAAAAATTGAGGAAAATTGTCAGAATTTTTTACTTGTTTTTCAAAATTGAGAAACATGCGATACAGCATCGCAAAAAGAGTTTCATTGTGTGTAGCATGATGTTTTTCCTTTTTGAAAAACTTGTGGAAATTCTAAACCACAGAGGAAAATTTTGAAGAATGTTTTATAACATTTTCCATATTTTTCCATAATTTATGCACAGTAGCTGGCAAATCGAAGGCCTATCCGTATACACAGGAATTGTTATAATGACTGTAAGGCTTAATCGATGAAAGATTGAGAGCGTTTTCCAAATATGCAAGAAATTTTCCAATCAACTTGGTAGTTTTCTAGAAAATTTAGAAAAAAGCAAAAGTTTTTCAACAATCGCGCAATAAATTCAAAAAGAGACATCAGAGACATCTATTTGTAAACTCAATAACTATTTGTCAGTGCCGCCAACCTGACGTCTAATTGTCAAACTAACGTCAAAACAATTAACAAATGAGTCATACGATTATTTGTAACTTTTTATTTAGTTAATAAGTGAAATCACCAGTTTCCGTATTGTTTGTAATTTTATTTATTGGATTAAAGTTGAACAGAAAAAACAATGTTTTCAAGCGGCCCAAATTATTCCAAATTAAAAACAAATCTCCGTCTGGCCATATCGCGATTGAAATTGTTGGGCAAGAAAAAGGCTGAATTAACCGAAAAATCGCGTCGGGAAATCGCCGATTTTCTCGTAAATAATAAAGTGGAGCGGGCCCGAATTCGCGTCGAACAAATCATTAGGTATAACGAATTTATTCGATTCTAATTTGATTGGGTTGCTATTGGTACGATTTTAGGGAGGATTATCTAGTGGAGGCGATGGAAATTGTCGAGATGTACTGTGATTTGTTGTTGGCACGTTTCGGTTTGATTACAAATATGAAGGAGTTGGATGAGGGTTTGGCTGAAGCAGTGGCTAGTTTGATTTGGGTGGCGCCTAGGCTCCAATCCGATTGTCAAGTATGCCGTTATTTATTTCTTTTATAGTTTAAATAATGTTTTCTGGTAGGAAATGCGAGTTATTGCCGATTTATTGACAGCGAAATACGGCCCGAATTTCGCTGAAGCCTGTCGTGTTGAATCTATAGAATCGATTAGTCCCAAATTAAGACATAAACTATCGATACAAAGTCCAGCAAAGGTTCTAGTTGAGAAATATCTAATTGAAATTGCTAAATGTTTTAATATACCATTCGAACCGGATCCACAAATTATGGAAACTGATAAAGGTATTATAGGTAAAATCGATAAATAAAATCAAGGAACGGATTGTTGAAATTGCAGGTAAAGATGCCCTGTTGATTGATCTATCCGATCGTAATAATTTAGGCGGTCCTGGTGGTGGTATGCCAGCACCACCTGGATTTTTCGGCTTTCCACAACCACTACCGTTGCCTGTAATGGTAGATCCAGCAACCCCACCATTTGCCTATCCGGTAATTCAGTTTTCATCAAATAACGAATCGTTTATCAATTTTGTTTTTAAATTTTAGCAATTGAAAGAGCCGAATTTAGATGGACCATCAGCACCACCGCCAGCATTCTCCTATAACATACCACCAGATGATAAGAAATCCAATACGGATTATTTGGTAAATATTTTAAATTATAATCGCTCGATTTTATCTCAAAATTAGTGTTTTTTTGTTATGTAGATTTAGTTTTGCTTCAAATTCCATTATTTTGTTGTTTTTTTTTTCTTTATGCTTTTAGGATAATTTACCCACTTATAGCATGGTTTTTCCTGATCATAACAAACAGGTAATGGTTTTATTTTTCTTTCTTTGCTTGTTTTTCTTTCATTTAAACAAAAATAAAATCTATAAGGAATCGTGTTAATTTTTAGGACAACAATGTAACACCTGATTATAATCTTCAGGTAATTGTTTTATAAAAGACACAAATTAAAACAGCTTATCACTGCTGATTTCCATCAAACAATAATCACATGTACATTTACTAACAGTTATACAAGGTGTTCAATCTTTACTATTTAAACTAGAAATATTAATCCATTATTGGAAAAAAATGGCTATTGATAACCGCTTGGAGATGGAACACTTTGTTTAAGGGGCCGGGTTATTAGGACTCGTTAAAAAAAGGAATTTGATACTTAAGACACGTAAAATCTCGTTAAAAAGGGCATTTTTGGTCTATTAAATTTTCCCAGAAAAATAACAGTCTTCTGACAACAATAGCTTAATTTTAAAGTCTACAAACTGGAGAAAGATTCCCTTTTTTGAGGAGTTGTAGCCCCTTAACAGCTAAATCAGCTTCGCTTTCTGCAACGTCCATCGCAATTCCGTTAATTTCTTTGTTTAATTAAAATTTTTAGGATAACGAGCATGGTAAACCATCAATGAAGAAATTTGATGATTTACCAGATCTACCATCAGTACCATCGAATCGTCCACCGTCACCAACAGCTTCTGATGATATCGACTTCGATGATCTAACTAGACGTTTTAATGAATTGAAAAAGAAACATTGAGGCTTCGCAACTTTGAATTCGAGCATAAAATAGCCGCCAAGATGATTATTTTTATAGTATTTAAGTGATAAATATAGCAATTATTCAATTAAATTACAATTTGTTAACCAGATGTGATTATTTCATAAATTTCGATATTAAAATAAAGTGTTTAAAGATGATGTAATTGTGGTATAGGTGCTGGTAAGACAACAGTAAAATGTGCCTTAACACCGCTTTCTACATCTGATTCTGTATTAATCATTCGAATATTATCGTTGATGAATTGTTCGGTGACAATTTCCGTTTCTATAGTTTCAATATTTTTACCTAACTCGTTCTCGATTTCAATCAAATTGTCTTCATCGACAATATCTTTTAATTGTCGATTACACCGCTGTCGTCTCTTTTTCGTGTTGTTTTTATGCGTGCGATAGTGCGTCTTCAATGTACTACTCTGATTGAATGCTTTACCGCAAATATCGCAAACATACGGCCGTTCACCGGTATGTATCCGTTCATGTTTCACTAACATCGCCCGTGTTGTAAACGCTTTCGAACATTTCGAACAACCGTACGGTTTCTCACCGGTATGTGTACGTAAATGTATCGTCAACTGTCCAGTTGTTGATAAGCGTTTACCGCAAATCGTGCACAATACCGGCTTATCGCCGGAATGGGTGCGTTGGTGACTTTTCAAATCGGCAGACTGGCGGAAGCCGACACCGCAAATATGGCAAATATAGGGCCGTTCGTTTGTGTGTTTGCGCATATGTACTCGAAGAACACCTGTAATGTCGATTATTAACGGAAATATCGAAATTTTCAGGGGAATTATACTTTGCGACATGAAACTACTCTTGCATATTTCACAGGTGAACGGTTTGTAGCCAGTGTGGACGCGTTGGTGGTAATGTAGAGCGCCAGTTTGTCGGAAACCTTTACCGCAAATCGAACAGAGATACGGCTTCTCTCCGGTGTGGTTCTTCATGTGTTCAGCCAGTGAACTGCGATACGGAAATTCTTTCGAACAAATATTACAGGTGTGTTTCTTTTTCGTATAATTTTCATCGTGAATAGTCATATGACGGCGCAAACTCTCCGCCGTTAAACACCCTAAAATTGTTACAATTTATAACTAAATTCAACCAATAATTCTACGGTTACCTTTCGAACATACGGTACACGGATACGGTTTATTGTCGCAATGTTTAAATTCGTGCTGTTTCAACAAATATTCGTAATTAAATTGTTTATCGCACGTCTTACAAACAAATTTTTTATTATCATCTTTTGTATGTGAACGTAAATGGGTGTTTAATTGTGATTTCCGTGAGAAAGTCTCTAAACATTCTTCACATCTATACGTGCTATTCTCGTGTGTTTTTAAGTGTTTTAAATACTGTATTTTATTACTAAAAGTTGACGAGCAATCACTACAGTGATATTTCTTTGATTCCTCATCAATTGCAGTCAAATTCTCCACAGAATCTGCTTTTGTAGTCTCGTCCAATGGATTCGAGTTGTCGCCGTTGTTTCTCAATTGTGAATCCGATGAAATACACAATTGGATTAATTCGAAGAAATCGACCAATTTTTGGTAGCATTTCCCGCAAATTACATCAGGTAAACCGTCATTTTCTACAATCTAAAAGCGGATTCGGATAAAAATTGTTTGGATGATCAACAATCCTAACCTCTAAATTTGTAATTTGTTGTAAAAAGTTTACTAAAGTAGCACTAGTGTTCGGTAATGTTGTTGCAAATAATTCAACCATATCATTAGATTCATTCATACAAATTCTGCATGTTTTCATCATTGTAATTATTTTTAAATGAAAATTTATGGAAATTTCACATAACCTCAAATGCACATAATAATTCAAATTTGACAGCTGTCAACAGTGTTTATCGCCAGATGTAAGAATTGATCGCCAAGTTTATGAATTTTTAAATATTGCAATATTATTTGAATCACTTTAATCGTATATTTTTCCATTTGAGTGCTTTAAACGTTGATTTTTTTAATAATTATTATTGTTACAAAATCTAATGTTCAATCTTCTAGCAAAAATTAATAAAAATTGCCGAATAAAGAAAAGATTTGGCAACAATGCAGCATTTGTCAATTGTTTTGCTTTCAAAAAGTACAATCGTACAATAAAGATTGATATCGAATATCTGTTATAATTGCAGGAATTAAACTATTTAATCATTAAAAATGGCTTCAGAAACATACAATTATTTAAAATTAACTGGTAATCCGGATCAAAATTGTGTATTTAATACATTTCTAGATATGTACAAAACGAAAGAATTAACTGATGTTACGATTTTTTGTCAAGGGTGTAAATTGGAAGCTCACAGACTTATATTGAGTGCTGTCAGTCCGTATTTAAGACAAATATTCAGCAATGTGCCTTCTGATCAACGTCCTGTAATAATTTTGAACGATGTCGATTATTCAATACTAACATACATTATGAGTTTCATCTATGAAGGCGAGATTTCTGTGGAAATATCTAAACTTGAGGAACTATTAAAGTGTGCTGATTCGCTACAAATCAACAGTTTAGTTGAGATGATTACAAATAATTCGTACGAGCCGTATCAAATTGTAGCAACCAGTGTGGAGAATTGTCGAGAAACTCAAGAAAATACAGAAATTGAAGGAAATAGCGAAGTAAATAGATACAATGACAGTTGTAATGACAGAAAAAGACGGAAATTATCGAAACGGCAGGCTATCACTGAAGATGTTGCTATTAAAACTGAGGAAATAACCACAGAAGATATAGAGGAAGATACTGTTCAAACGGAATCTCTTTCTCTGGAAAATTTCGATGATACTACACAAAATTTTGCAACAATCAAGAATGGTTTTTATTTTATTTTATTGTTCTTCAATTATCTGAGAATTGTTTTTTTAGGTGATAGCCAACTTGCAGAATCGATCGACGTTAAAGGTATGTATCTAGATACGACTGAAGTTTCATTTATCGATACATACATATACTTGAGTAATTGACCATTGTTTACATAGTGTCATAACTTTGTTCATACTGTACTGAATTTGACAAGTATCTGAACAAAGCTACGACACCAGGCCAATTCCGAGGTCAATTACCGTGACATTTATAGAAATAGTAAAGAATACAATTATTTATTGATTAAATAGACTCAATTTGTTTGCAGAAGAGGATGATGTCGAAAACGAATCTCGACTCGATACTCCACAAACTAGCAGATTCCCACGGGAGAGTCTTCAATGTAACGTATGTGGGAAAATTTTCGTACATCCGTACAGTCTCAACCATCACAGAGCTGTTCATTCCGGTCGTACACAGTGTCACATCTGTCATGCTGTATTGGCAAGAAAATACAATTTAAAAATGCACTTGAAAGCTCGGCATGGAATGTAAAATTACCATTTTGTTTATATTTATATTTGTTATTTTTTTTATAGTTTATGGAATAAACGAATTGCCAACAAAAAATATAAAGCTTCGCCGTTTTGTAAATCGTCAAGTTTACGACATTTCACTTGCAAATCGATATTTTTCTTCCGATTGTAATTATCACATATTTCATCTAAACGATTATCGTTAGTTGGACGTAAACTTCGTTTACATTGATATTTATATTCGCCTACATTTCGAATAATATCGCAAATCTCCTGATAATTACCCAATAATAATTTGATCAATTCCAAAGCTGTATTATCTTTGGCTATTATTTTACTTCCACCGAAATAATCACTCGTTAATAGGCTGCAAAATGGATCTTAAATAAAAAATCAGTTCAGAGAAATCAACTTACGTAGCTGAAGTACGAAAATTGATACGGAACGATCGACAGACTTGACAACATTCCGATTTCATTACAATACTAGCACAATCAAGACATTGATTTTTGATCGATAAACCCAAAAGAAAGACGTTGAAGATTGTCGCTGCAACAATCACGCCGATCGGTAATTTTAAACCAAGATAACACGACCGACTCCAATCTGGACTACTAGTCCTTCGGTAGAAACATCAATCAGTCGTATTCTTTAACTTTTTGGTGATTCGTTACCTTGACAACGCCTCTTTCAAATAGCCTATTTTATTACCTATAGCATGGTAGAGTGTTTAATCTGTCGTTCTTCGGCGTTGTCATAGTAACGAATTATCAAAAAGTTAGAGAATACGACTTCAAAAAACCAACTTACAAACAAGCCGTTTCGAAATCGATATCCGGTCGATAATCGACAATTTCAAATGTTGTAAACGGTGTCGATTTATAATATTTACCATTATGGCCGATTACATTACGCACAATTAAACGCATATTCGGTATTAAACCGTGCGGTCGCGATAGATTTTCGAAATTATTCAAATACACAGTTAGACGTTGTTTATTATCGCATTGGAATTCGAGTAGATGTGTTTTATTACCTGATAATAAACGACTCATTATTATTATTATTGGGATAATATTGAAATTTTACCAGGTGTTCCTAGATGATCACCGGATCCGTATTGTATCGTCCGTGACCATAACGGGTCAACGAATTTCTTCAATGTGAGACGTCCACGGAAACTGATTGGGTGCTTTGAAGCTATCTGCGATAAAGCTTCGGTCTCTGTTACCGTTTCAATTGAATTTTCGTCGATTTCGTATCGCGTACAATCTATAATTCCATTATCTTTCTCTAGGAAATATTGAGAGAATCGTGGAAACAACGAGTGGATATTCTGGTAAAAAACCTTGGTCCTATTCAAATCAATACGTTAAAATAAATTTAAATAAATGTACAATTCTTACAGCGTCTTCTTGTAGAAAATCGTGTAAACACCACCTGTTTGTAGATTTAGGAAATTTTCACTGTAACAACTATCTAAAAGTAACAAAATTTTATCACATTTATCGCCGATATTTTCAACAAACAACCACAATTTTATCGACCGATCTGCCATCATCATTGGCTGTAAATAGAGTTGAATTAAACAAATATAATACGAATAATGAACAATTACCGATGATTTGGATAAAATTACAAATTTAAAACTGCACGGAAATCGATTGCGATCAATAATCTGTTTTTTATCAAATTGTAAATCCACAACATCGATGTCGTTACGATCAACTAAACAATACTGAACTGTAGCGAATTTTTCACAATTATAAATCTCTGTAATAATTCGACAATTCCAAATTACCACAATTCTATTCATACAATCGATATTATTAAAGTTTGTTATAATTACAGGTATTCTAATACTAAAATTCGATAAATATAGGCGACAATAATTCGAATCAAACTCCAAGTACGCAATTAGAGGCTCTTTAATTTTGTGCACACCATAAGTCCAATATGAAAATTTCTTGTACAAATTTCGGCTATTTTCGATGAATTTCAATTGATTTACCGTCTTGAGGCCGCAATTTAACATTTTTCGTCCACACACTGATAATATTCCCGTTATTAAATCGACAATCGCTACATTTGCCATTGGAAAATTCTCCTCGATTATCTTCAAGTGATTGTCGATCGTTAATAAATCTTGCGGTGTAAATTTGTTCGATTCTACCACTTTTTGGAAATTTGCAGATTTAGTAGACGGTTTATTAGTAAAATTTCCTTCAATTCTGCAATCTGTGCTTAGAATTATCGTTCGAAAATGCGTTGATGTTGAAGAAAAATGTTGGTGGAACAATTCGATTTCAATTTCGCTAGCGATTTTTGGTAATTTGTCGGACTTTCCAGAAATAAACAACAATACCATATGGACGTTTATACTACGGTTCAATTTAAAATAAAGCAAATCTTCGTTGATGCCGGTTACGATACCCTGAAAATTGATAGACGTAGTTTGAATTTTCCGCCTTTTTTAAGTTTAAAAATTTGAGGTTAATTTATTGTAATTTGTGGTTTTTGTGGAATTAATTAATGGTACAGTAATTACCTTAATATGCCACATTTTTATGAATGTTTTGCTGTAGGAAAATCAATGATTATCAATTATTAATATGTTTTTCTATAGATAAACTTATCATAAAAAAGGCGCGAATTTGTCAGATTAGCCAACTGTAACTAAAATCCCTAAAAATTGCATCAATGCATCAGACTAGAAATATTTCTAGGTCATTCCTAACTTGCATTTTTTATATTTCTGTTTTTTGATTAAAGACGATTCACCTATTAAAATATCTGGTAAGAATCACTTTTTAATTTCTACAAATTTGTTAAATTTAATTCTTTTTAGATGGCTCTAACCGAGGTGTCTTCATGGAAAAGTTTCAACGGTTGTCAAAAAATCTATTCGTTCGAATCGAAATTGCTGAAATGCACAACACGATTCGGTGCGTACATCCCAGCAGCTGCTGAAGATCGAAAATTGCCTGTGATTTATTGGCTGTCCGGTTTAACATGTTCCGAGATGAATTTCGTTGAGAAAGCCGGCGCACAACGGTATGCCGCCGAAAATAACGTGATTATAATCAATCCGGACACTTCACCGCGCAATCTGAATCTACCCGGTGATTCGGATTCGTGGGATTTTGGCGTTGGTGCCGGTTTCTATGTAGACGCCACTGAAGAGCCCTGGCGAACCAACTATCGCATGTTCTCCTACGTTACAGACGAATTAATCCGAATTGTTAACGAGAATCTCCCGGCAATTGAGGGCAAACAATCGATAATGGGACACAGTATGGGCGGTCATGGTGCTTTGATTTGTACGCTGAAAAATCCGGGTTTGTACAAATCGGTTTCAGCATTCGCGCCGATTTGCAATCCGACTCAATGTCCGTGGGGCGTCAAAGCGTTCACCGGTTATTTAGGCTCGAATGAGGCTAGTAGTTGGTCTGAATGGGATGCTACCGAGTTGGTGAAGAAATATAACGGACCGCCGATTGAATTGTTGCTAGATCAAGGCACCAACGACCAATTTTTATCGCAATTGCTACCCGAAAATCTAGTCGAAGCGTGTAAAACTGCCCGAGTTCCGGCTGTTTTAAAGAAACGCGACGGTTACGATCATAGTTACTATTATATTGCTTCATTTATCGGCGAACATATTAAATATCACGCTGAACATTTAAATAAATAGAATAAATTGGTTTTTCATTTAATAAAATTTGTTAATAAATGTACAAAATGATCGACTATTTTATTGAACCTCGAAATTCGTGCCAATAATACAAGATTGTTTCGCGTTTCGTCCATATGTTTGACACACCGTACGATGCCCAGAAAATTCCAGTTAAGGCACCACCTAGATGGGCGGCATGATCGAAGAATTTCCACCCCAATAGAACACCGGCCGTGTCCAAACCCAATATAACTTTAATCGCCTACAATTCAACAATTAATTTCAATCAACTAGAATAAAAATAAACGTACAGCTCCTGCCGAGAATGTAAACACAGGTAGTAGAATTATACCCAATTGAGTATCCGGAAATTGCGTACAAACATACCCTAATATTGCCATTATAGCACCCGACTAGGATAAAATTGATTAAAATGATCGAAAAATTAGAAAATTTCAACTTACTGCCCCCAACGATAAACCGGGCTGTTTTGTTATCACTTTATAAACATAACTGGTGAAACTCGAAATGACTCCACCGCTCAAATAGAGGGCCAAAAATTGTTCTTTACCTAAACTATGGACCGCTCCTGCAATTTTCCAAATTAATACAAAAACTAATCGACATTAATTAAATTACCGGTACTGAAACTATGAAGAACGTACATATTGGCTAATAAATGAAACCCTGAGTAGTGACTGAAAGTTGATAGTAGCATCGGTAGAGAAACATTACGACTACCGGGATTTGAACAGAAATATCGCAGCATGAACGGTTGAAATCTCGGTACACGCCATGCGCCGAAAACAAGAATATTCAAGACACAAATGGGTACGAAAACTTTCTCGCCGGGCGTTAACGCCTTCCAACGCTTCCGCAATTCGTCTGTAACACTATTCTAAAAACAATGAACAATTAGAAACTCTTTTATAATGCGTCGACACTTACAGATCTCGAATGAAACTCATCGAGGGGGTGTTTAAATAGTTTTAACGGTGTTTTCAACATTTTTTTGGCATGTTGACGCATCGATTCATATTCCCAAATGGTTGCCCCTACAAAACATGTTGCACTAAACTAAAAACAATCATAAATAATTTAAACCGATAATAATTTGGATATTTACCCCGACTGTGAAACAAAACGGCTTCCAGAGGTTCTTCAAACCCAAACGTGATGTTTCAGCGTTATGGAACGGCGTCTCTAGACTGTTCGTAGTCAATTTGGTGTCGTTCTGGTGGCGAGGACGGCGGAAATTTCTCGAAATTCTCAGAGGATTGTACGACTTGTGCAGAATTCGACAAGATTTTGTACAACTGAAACTTACAACATTAATGTTTCATCTTTTTAACTATTTTAGAAGAAAAACCATAATTCGTTTAGATGAAACATGCGACTAAGGGCCATTTTCTTGTTAATTTAGCTGAAATCATCAAACTTTTGAATCGAAAAGACAACCTATAAACGTCAAAATTTGTAAATTTGAGGTTATGTTGATCAGTATTGCCAACAGTGGTAAATTAAAATTCAGCGAACTAAATGGCACAGTTTAATATTTAAAATTAAAATTCATTATTAATAAATTTAATGAATCATTAAATAGATGTGAAAATTTGCAAGTCAATTAACCGATACAAATAACTGAAGTTATAATAAAAATAATTCTGAATTTGGTGAGTTTTACCATCTAAAGTTGCCTATATTGCAACCTTGACACGACCCTACGACTAAATTATGCAACCAGTAATACACATCGTAATTTGAATTTGAATTTTTTAAATATTGAAATAATTACATTTTTAAAAATTCATTCGTGTTTCTATATATAAATTATTGACAATCTCAATGTGGTCAAATTGATATAATGACTAGGTGCCTAATTGTTTCCTCGTTTCCATTTTAAATGTTTGAGCAACTGAAATCTACGCTCCCTGATCATTAATTAACACAGATACACAATAAATAGTTAAACTATAATTAACAACAAAAAAATAAATAAAACAACAAAACAACAAAATTGTACTATTACAGTTAACTTTCTTTCTGATAAATAAATAAATATCACAAACATCGTTGCCTAAAAATAGTCTAAATCAGGCCTAAAACATTTTAACAGCTATTATAATAATAACAATAATAATCATTGTAATAATACTGCGTTGTGAAAATTATAAACGACTCCACTATTCCATTTCCAATACATTTTTTGTGTAATAATTCAGATCTATTGTCGATTTGAGACAGCGATACAACAAAAATTAAAAACACACAAACGACTGGAGTATTCCAGATTATAAACAAAATTGTGTATGTGTGTTTTTTATGTGATACAATCAATAGTAAATTCGTTCAACTATTACCATCACTTTTACTACAATCTCCACCATCGTTGCTACTTTTACTACTATTTTTACTTGTAGAGGAATCTGTAGTTGTTAATTTTTGTAAACGCCCAGGTAGATCTGAACTTGTAAAAACTGCATGTTCACTTAAAATATCAGCCAATGCATTCCGACGGCCTGTACGACCTGATTGTAGGAAATCTTGCGGACTTGCTGTTGGATCTTGTTCATTACCCGTCTTAACATCTGTTGTATTATTAGTATTATTATCGTTATTATTACTATTACTACTATTTGTACTACTAGTACTTGGGCCAGTTTCATAATTTTGTGACGCTGCCATCACTGCCAACATTTTCAATACTGTAACATAAATTTTAATTAAATTCCCTTAATTAATAACGAAAACAAAAAAAGAAAATACAGATAAAACGTCATTATTGATCCATTTTATCTGATAAGAGTACATTGTCGTCACGTAATTAATATTATAATATGCATCATATGTTTAATTTGAACGTTTTTATTATTTCGACAAACACATCCGATTAATGATAATTTGCCCCGTAAATTACAAAATTTGAATCAACACCTTCGAATTAATTAAAAATTCACAATTCGAAAAAAAATGAAGCATTTTATATACAAGGTGATTCATTATCATTGAAGATAGGCTTGATATTTAAACTTTCTTCAGAGAATATTTTAGAAAATCATTTAAACTTAGGGGTTTAACCAAAAATACACAAATACTTGGATATTTGCAGGTCTTAAATGTAGTAATTTTTGAGATATGAATTGTTAAGTCATGCAAAATTTCACCAAAAGTCTAAATATCTCAAAAATTAAGTCACATTAGAAAATCAAATCAATTTCAATATAGAATCTATTATATTGCAGAAGGAATCCTTTGAGATAATAATAAATCATCCTGTATATGTGTGTGAATTATAGCAACAAAACAAAGCAAACTATATATTAGGTTGTTAATTCTTATCCTATTTTCAAAAACTTGATTAATTTCCATCCAGAATCAGGTCAATAACATGCAAGACGTGCTCAAGGTTGTACAAATGGTGATCTGCCCAATTGGTTAGTCTTCATTACAATTAAAAAACAGACAAACTAACTGATTAAAAAATGATAAAATAAAGAGCACCCTTACTGCATGCTACCTACCTGATTTTCGTGTAAATTTCGTTTTTCTTTTACGGGACAGTGTACAACGTTTCGTACCTAAATCCTGTGATGGTTGGTATTTTTTTTGATAAGGCATTATAGGCTTTTATTGTTACTATTTTTTGTGTGTGGAAAATTAAACAATTACAATTTTGCTTGTTTTAAAAAAACACAAAATACATTAATTAAAAAATAAATAAAAAGACGATACAATAACACTGACACCTACCATCTAGATAATTGAATTTTAATCCGACTGTAATCAATACAATTATTTTCCACAATAATTTCCCAATTTGAACGGTTTTCCTTGCGAAAATCTGTTGAACAAAATCAAAAAATTTATACTGAAAATTTGTCAAAATGACAACCGTGACGTATTCGTGAACAACTATCTATTGCCAACCTACAAAAACAAAAACACTAATTTGGGATGAGACAATTTTATCCTCTGCGAAATAATTGTGCTATTATCGTACATATTGCAGCATTTTCGGCCTAAATATTTACTATTATTTCCGATATATTGTGAATAGTTTTAAATTATTTCTTCTAGTTTGTCTGCCAACTGTAGATAAATAAAATCCAAGTCCTTGTCCAATGAGGTACCTAGAGTGCGCATCCGGTTTAAAAACGTGTCCATGTATAGTGGCAGACATCTTGGATATGTCGATATGTTGGTCTCGTTTCAACAGTAACGACACCAACATATCGCCTTCCTTTTCTTAAGCCATGATCGATCAAGGCTTGAGAAAAGGAGGTTCCTGTTGAACGACACACTCATAAGTTAGAAAGAGTGAAGACTCACTGTCAAAATGTCCCCATATGAGGACCAAATTGGTCTTATACAAGTATAGGGGATGTGCACTCTAGGTACCTCATTGTCCTTGTCGTTTTTCTAACCTCAAAGTCGGGTGATTTCTGGTGGTTGGACCGAATCAACCAACCACTAGACTCGGAGAAAAATTAATTAAAATGGAAACAGATCGCCAATTAAGTGAAGATGATGTAATCAAAAAACATAAACAAGAACGTAAAAATCTCCAATCGAAGATACAATCGTTGAAAAAGAGTATAACGAAGGGTGATAAGAAGAAAAAAAAGGAAGTTGCTGAAGAGATTGCAAAACTTGAACAAGAATTAGATGAGAAACACCGAAAAGAATTGGAAAATTTCCATCAAACAATCCCAACAAATACGGAAATAATTGAGAATACTCTGGGAATTGATGAAGAGAAATTGAATGAAGAGCAAGTCACGAATGATGAGGTGCCAGTGTCGGCTTCGTCGCCGTCGCCACCGCCTGGACAGCGGATAACGCGCGCCTCGCGACGCCGCCAAAAGAAGTTGCAAGAGGAGCGCGAACGTGAGAAACGCATCAATGAACAAGTGGAGAAATCCAACCGTAATAATCCTCGTATAGAAGAAATGACAATCATCGAGAATATATTGAAACAATTAAAACTGAAATTGTATAATATACCAGCCGATGGCAACTGCTTATATTGTGCAATAATCCATCAATTAGACATTCGCAATTTAGAGAAATTAACAATAACAAAACTGCGTAAATTAACATCGGAATTTATACGTCTCAATAAAGACGATTTCCTACCATTTATGTACAACGAATTGGATAATAACGAACAATTGGACGAAATGTATTTCGATAATTATTGTAAAGAAATTGCAACAACTAAATTATGGGGTGGACAATTGGAATTGCGTGCCATCTCAAATCTATTAAAATTACCAATTAAAATCATCCAAGCTAATGGGCCGCCGACAATACAAGGTGAACAGTTTAATGGACCAGAATTGGTTATAACTTATCATCGATATTTGTATCGGTTAGGTGAACATTACAATTCGACTGTACCGGAAACTGATGTGATGATTGATCAGGAGAATGATTCGATTAATTAACTGCCGTAATTTTTATTGTACAAACTATAAAAAACGATGTGAATTGCCCAGTTCTGTTGACTCTAGTTTGATTTATTGAACAGTGAAGTCATTTTTGTAAGTTGTAAAGAAGTAATGCAATTTAAATTATAATTGAAAATAAATGGATAATTGCCGTGATTTTTTCAACAATTTCTAGTAATTTTGAAAAGTCCAACTTTAAATTCACAGACAATACAAAAACTGTACCTACAAAGTAATCCAACTTGCATATGCCACCGTTTTTCCACAATTGTGTAAGACCATCACCACCAACCTGTGAAGATGTGACTAACAAACAATAAAAATCGTCCAGTAGCACCATATACGGAACCAATACTTGACAATACTCGAAAAATGTAGCCATTACGTCAGACTATAACTATTTAGAATACTGCATTTTGTTGGTTTACGTGTGATGCAACAATAACTTAACTTCTTGGCTAATAAACAAATTTTATAAACCAACTAGTTTACTAAACAAACTATTATCGTTGGTCTCGATAATTTCCATTTGTAACGGCAACAATTTCTACACATGCATTGTAGCACACTGCAAAAATAAACCATTAAAATAAACCACAACATTTATGATTGTATAAATTTCCGAATCAAGTTTAATTCGTCGATAACAATTCTTCCAACACCGAAGAAGAGTGAAGATTATATTTTGGAAAATAAAGAAAATGCAAAATACTTGACCGGGTGCTAAACAGAAAATTAATGGAGTAATTGGTTAAAATTTTGCACATACACATGGTTCAAACCAATAAACATTTACATAAACATTTTCATCAAGTTTTTACAGAGAAAAACGAAAATATTGAAGGTTATGTCAACATAACCTCCAATCTGGATAATTGTCAAAATAAACAAACAGTGTTGCCAAATTTGCGTTTTCCAGCAATTGATGGAATTTTTAAATTAAAATTTCAATGTTTGTAAAAAATTATAAAAATACGCTTATAGCAAAATTTGCNCAAGTATAATAAATTGATTCGTTCACATGTCCCAACTGTCGGCATAATTTTAATTCGTGGGCCGTAATTGAAAATTTCGTATCGATTTTCTTTTGTTTTCACATTCGCCATTGCATCCGAATCGACGGCATTCAAATTTTTCTGGCGGTTTTCGATTTAAATGTGTTGGTTTCTATTTAAATTTATTTATTTGCATTAGTTTACAAAAACCGTGTATTGTTTGTTAGTTTCAGCGAATTGTAGCGATAATGCCCTGTTGATTTGTACCGCAAAGTCGTTATTTCGAATATCTTGATCGTTGAAGTACACAGATTGATTTGCACATTTGGGGGTCTGGGGGAGTTAATAAAACAATGTGTAATAAAAGTCAATATGACCAAAAAAGGGAAGAATCTAATCAAGCCCTTTTTCTTGGCTTCCTCTCTTTATTTTTATTATTGTTATTATTATTATCATCAAAATTTTGAAAATATAAAGATCGATAGATACAATATGGATTTTACATAACAATAATAATAATAACAACGATATTCGCTTATACAGTAAATATAATTATGTATATGTAGATAATTTAAATATATAATATTATGTATAGATATATATAAATCTAGAAATCTTATATTTATTTCAATGGGTCGTACAAATCTCCATAATTTTTCTCCATTTTTTAAAATTAATCATTTGAATTATATTCAATGAATCTCAAGTTTTTATTCTTATTTTTATATATAACAAGGCACGCACAAAACAAAAATAAATAAATAAATAAATGGAAAAAGAGAAAACGAATTGAAATAAAACAAGAAACCGTTTTTCGTGTAAAAATCTTTTCTTTCAAAAATCTCCTGCCAGCAAGAGAATTCTTCCCCTTATGTTCTTTAGATTTTTAAATTTTCAAATTGAGGTACTGTGAAATTATAAAGCAAGCCATAGGGGAGGGTAAATTAATTTCGTTCGGGACAATAATAACAAAACAATTATCGTAATGATAATAATAATAATATTCAACAAATTTCAATCTATTCCATCTTCAATACTAATAATGATTCATTATTGACAATGAATTATGAAGGTGGAATAGATGCAACAATTTTAATGCTTCTTTTTTTTGATTATTTTTAGAATCAAATGATATGAAAATATTTGAAACGAAAAACTCCAACAATAGCGAGTAATGCTCCCAAATATAGCATAAAATTTCTGCATCAACTGGGTATCTTATTGTTTGTCATCATATCTACAACAGTATTTACGGATTTATATATCAATAAAAAACAATATTTCTTCTTTTAAATACAAGTACTATATATGTATAGAAATAAAACTAACGAGATAAAAGCGAGAAGTTTTGTAGTAGAATTTTTCAGAAGACTCCTATTGTTGTTGTAATTGTCGGTGCGCCGTCAATTTTGATAGTATTTTAAACGACGCCAAAATCAAATACTATGTTAATAGTTTGAAGAACATAATGGCCAATGTGATATTTATAAAAAGCACAATAATTACCAGCTGTTGGCGTGAGAACCAATCCTGAAAAAAATCAAATGTAATTATCATTTTCAATCATCTAAATCTTTTTATAAAAAAGAACTGTTGATTTTCTTGACGAATAAACAATAAGATTAATGCAAATAACAACAAGAAATGAAAAAGCATTCTCATAACAATAATTAAAATTTAAGGACGTGTCGAAGAAACTAATTTCGCGGCGTATTTTTAAATTTAAATAACAATTGATAATCGAGCTACGATTAGTTGACATTAGTTGACAATCGATGCCACCAACGGTAATAAATTAAATTACTAGTTTCGCGGCAATGAAACCAGTTTCAAAATAGTGATACACTAAATTAACATTTCTGTCATAAAAATTTGGAATGACCTTTTAAAAGACTGTCCAATTCAGTACTTAAATTTCAACATTATTTATACAAATTTGTGAGAAAAAAACAATTAGTATAGACAGTTGTACCAACAAACAATATCACCCCATCGCTCTTTTTCGTACAAGTTAAGATGATCAGCAGTTAGTGACTTTTGAAAAATGATGTTGGATAACCTTCTAAAATGTCACTTTAAAATTTCCTAAAAGAATTTATTATAAAAGCGAATTTGTTCGCATACATCCTTAAATTGTAGAATTTATACACTAAAATTCTACAAAAATTGTGAAAATAACACATAAAAGCATGTTGTACAACAATTGGCATATGTCCAAACAATTTTCATTATAGCAACAAGTATCAAAAGTTATTTTTCTGTTAGTATTGAGACATTTATACTTTCGTTCGTTTACTTTCAACCTTCTTTCAGGAACTTATCAATTGAATGAAAAAGTAACCTTTAATACCTGCCCGAAGCATGCTTATTGCGAACACGTATCTATTTCATCAATTAGTGATAAAACAATCTAATTAGCGTTAGTGCATTGGCATTTGAAACGTTAGACTCAACCTAGGTACGATAATTTTTCGAATAATATAGAGATTTATAGGTTTTTTTACAATTTTATAGGTGAAAACGAAGAAAATGGGAAATCTCCATATTACCCAACATAAAAGAAATAAACATAGAACAACAACAGGCATCCCAAAGAATTTTCCTCCACTTTGTTATTTGTTTGACAACTTTTAAGAGGGTGTAATTCGAAGGGACACCATGTAAGTACGTTTCCTTAAATCATTGATCGTGTAATTAACACAGATATACAAACAAGACACAGAGCGTTTATTAAACAATTAAAAACTAGAATAATAATAATAAAATTGAGAATAACATCATCTATTTTAGCAGCTAACATACCTATCGGATCTCTGTAATGCGATAGCAAGGAAAACAAACATATTTAAAGAGGTCCCATTACAATATTAATCCAATCTTCAAACAACATTTTCAAGGAAATAGTTTTCATTTGATCGTTTAGTATCCAATAAGGCAATTGTTGATAGATTGGATTTTTCTTTAATAATTTTCGCGTTCGGTTAATTCATCAATAAACCTAGGTAAAGTCGAACTTTGATAGGAGACAGATTTAGATAGAAAAAATTCGAAATACTAGTGCCAAGTGATAGATTTTCGTTTAGTTTCTATTTTGTAAACCAAACCAAAATCAACGATATAATTCGATTTGATTAATTCAATTATTTTGTGTTATGTTTGTATTGAATTACCTTGACTTGTGGACTGACTAGATAAAGTAATGGATTGGCACGCAATCGTTCCCGTTCATCGGCTTGCCGACGCAGTTCCTCACGACGTGCTGAACCCAAATAGGACACCTCCTCCCTGGACATGGCACCAATTGCTCTCGGTAATTCCTGAAAATCGGGCAGTGATTTCTTCCGTTGTAATGTTGTCTGTTGTTGTTGTGTCACCAGATTCTGTCAAAACACACCGATATCATCTCGTATTGTTGCTGTATTTCATCAAATTTTTAAATTTTTTTGATAAATATGCACCTCGACAGGTGGGGTATCAATCCAGCTTTCGGAGGCGCGCCGTGCCAACAGTGCAGGTGAACACATTATAGCCTCCTCCTCCTCATCATCATCGTTATTGTACCACAACATTTCGTAATTAAGATCTATAGGAAAAATGGATGAAAGATGGAAATCACTAGAATCACTCGATTTTATAGTTGTTGTTGTTGTTTGGCAGAAATGAGAAAATAGAGAACGTTATTTAAAATTATTCCACGAGGACGTTTCAGCGACGCTTTTAGATACTCTCTCTCCTCGGCTGAATTGTATACCCCCACCTTGGTGTTTTTAGTTTGGAATTTCAGCTACAGTCCGACGTTTATTACGACACACACAACAACATCATCATTATTATTATTGTTATAAAAATTTAAAAGTACTCACTTTTTGTACTTGTGGCGCTGGTACGCCTGGCGTATACAGACTTTCGGTTCTCTTCGGTTGATTCGGTGATGGAATGATATCCTGACCTAGGCCGCGTTTCCGCAATATAATCTCCTCAAATGGTGCTTGTTGGATTGTATTAGTACTACCTGGATTATTACCACTTATAACACTACCATTTTTCGTATTCATTGTTGGATTTATTGTTGTTGGTACTGGTGTGGTACCGCGTGCAGTTGATGGGGCACGTAATGTACGATCCGGTGTTTCGGACGGTTGACGTACCCCCCCACCGATATTATTTGGTAAACCACTGGATCGTTCAACTGATGGTTGTCGAGAATTTGTACCACTATTAATATAAGGATTTGTAGTAGTACCACTACTGTTTAATAAACGTCCTGTTGCGCGAGTATAACGATCAACACTAGAATCACGACTTGGTGGCCGTTTATAATGATCGAAATGATCAATTGATGATTGTTGGCCTAAATTTGATAGATACGGACGATCACCGGATACACGTCTCGATGTCCTACGTATTGTATTTAAATCATCATTTGGTAATGAATTACGCGGCTTGTTCCCTGGTATTTCGTTGCTCATTTTATTACCACTATCTGTATTGTTCTCAAACTGACTACTATTAACATTACTATTAATATTATTTGTATAATTTTGATTGGTACCACTCAGATGATTCGGTTGATTACCATAGAAATTTTGATTATAATTCGCCGTTGTTGTTGTTGTTGTTGCTGTATTTGTAGTAGTAGCTATTGTTGTAATTGTTGTATTCGTCGGCGATACAGCCGTCATTGGAGGCGGTTTATTCACCGGCACCTGATTCGGAATTTGATTACCCATCATCTCTTTTTGATTAATCTCCAAATTATGTTGTACTTGTTGCTGGTACTGCTGTTGTTGTTGTTGCAATTGCTCCTGATAGAAGCGCTGTCGTTGTTTCAGTCGTTCCAAGCCGGGTTGTTTAAAATCGGGCGCATACCGTTTCGCTACTTCAGTTGCAACATTCGAATCTTCACGTGCTTGCATCGCACATAAATCAGCTTGTTCAGCTTTACTTCGTGCCGTTGCTGAACGTGTTATAGCAATATCGGCTTTTTGGATAGCAATTTTTGATGCACGTTGGGCTGCATTGACAGCAGCATCGATGCGTTCACGAAATTTCACCGAACGCATTAGAAATAGTTTTTTCTTTGTTTGACTAGTTATCAATATATTATTTTTATATTTGCCTTCTTCTTTTTCACCGTTTATAAACGTGGTGACACCATAACCGTATTTTTTATTATTGTACCATTCACCTTCGTATTTTAAACCATCGGAACGTTCACTAATACCAAAACCGCAACGTTTATCGTTCTTCCATTCACCCATATAAGTTTCCGTTACATTCGGATCCATTTGGTCATCCTATCGGTATAATAAGAAACAGATTCGTTATTAAAACAGGAAAAGAATCGTGAACATCTGCACTTTGTTAGTTTGAATAATTGCCAAATAATAGCAAATTCTTCTACTGTTAGCAAAAATAACAAACCAAGACGTCAATTATTTGTAAAATTAGCAAGAAAAAAAATTCAGCACACTATGTCCTACCTCTACAACAAAACTAGCATTCGAATCGGACGGTATTGATGTATTTGTCATTCCGGATTGTGCAGAATCCGTACTAACCCACGACGCTGTCGATCCAGTCGAACGGATACTACCTGAACCACCAGTACCGCCTCTCTTCTCTAAATCACCAGTACTTCGTTGTTTCTTCAATTTCAACCCCTAATCCAAACAATTACAATTAAATTTTAAAATACTCCACAAATTCTCACCATTAGTAAGCCTTTTTTGATATTGCCAGAACCTAATGATCGTCGTCTCGCCGTTGGTTCCGATGAATTCATCTTCAATACAAACCCACCTCTTGAATCATCAACACGTCGATCACGTTTATCGGTTAAATCGGCATTGTTTGTATTTGGGTTTGAATGATGATTTACACCACCACCGCCACCACCACCACCTCCACCACCTTCATTACTGCGTAATGATGTTAATGATGCACGTAATGTTTTATTTGTACGATATTTTGAGGCTTTACCGAATGGTGCACTAGTACGTACACCATAACCGTGGCGCATACCCCTCAACCATTGGCCCTGATATGTACCTACAAATAAATATCAATCAAATACACCCTTAAATAAAACAATAAAGGATTATCAGATTTAATAATTCTTGTTTAGGGGGCATTTGAAATATTTCCGGTTTTTATTAGTAGATTTATTTTTAGTTATATTCGATGTGCAAATATCTATTTTGTATTGTTGTATCATCATTAATCATTTGATAAAAATAATTATAAATGCTATTAGTTTTAGGTTTCATTTAGAAGGGATAAAAAAAGAAAATGTACTCTTAATAATCGACGTCAAATCCACAATAATTGCATTAATCTAATTGTTCTATAGATAAAAATAAACATATCGAACGATTCAAATTCTAGTCTTTTACAGGGCCGCGACTGTGTCACGCTTTGTCGTAGATTGATTCAAATACTTGAAATAGATGTAGTGATGTAGTAAAAAGCGATGAAAAGTAGTACAAAGCAGGAAAATTTAAATAAATATTAATAAAACTTTAGAGTACACAAAAAACACGATATTCATAGTCCCCCAATAGGACTAAATAAAAATTATTAGTCCTTGGACTATAAGGTTGGCAGATAATTTAAAAACCTATACCTTATCAATATTAAATTTACTAAAATATGGAGTAATCTACGACACTACATAATCAAGACACAGCCAACTGCGAGGAGAGAGAGATACGGATTTACATCCTGTATAGAGGAAATCTCGAAGGAAATTGGGGCAAAATTACTTATTCAAATATCTTCATTTTGTTGCTCATATTTGGAAAAATCGAAGGCTTTTCAAGAAGGGAGTGATTCAATTGAGGCTATAAAAAAAATCTTGTCTACGACATTAATTTGTGGAATTATAGATCGAAAAATCACCCTAGCATAAAAACGGATAAGAGGCGGTTTTAGTTAATTGAGTTTTCAATAATTCTGATCCAATAAATAATGAGAGAGGGGCGTAATAATGTCAGTTTTCATTTATTTCATCAAATTTGGCCCATTTCCAACAATTTTATAATACACATCACACACAACTTTACGGACAGTGGAGAACGTTAAATTCGACTACAAACGAGATTAAAAGGTTTCTTTTTTCCACTAATAATAAAATTTATTATTATTAGAACAGATTTTTGAGCTAAACGTTTCATAGTAATTAATATTTTTTAATCGAATATTTCAAAACTACAATAAATTCTTATAAGAGATGAAAAATCGAACGTTTTTTTCCCCTTTGCGTTCTATTTTTGAAAATCTGCCAAATTCTTTGCATATTTTTTCCAATTTTCGTCATCGTTTCGAATTTATCAATCACAAATCTATTACAAATTAGAATCAATAATTAGCCAATATTGGTATTTGAATTTCGTCGGTCGATTTATCGGCCCTACCACTGTAATTTACCTTACAGTAGGCCCTATTTAATTCAGGTAGTGTCGTAGATTGCTTCATTGATATTCTACTAAATTTGACATTTGTTAATGTATTTTTCAAGTACCTGAAGAAAGCTGCGACAATGAAAACTATAATAAATACACGCCATATACTTGCATGTTATCATTAATAATTGATAATTAGGTAGAGATAAATTGTGTTTTTTAAATTAATTAAACTCTGATGCATTAATGCGATATTGCTGTTATTATTGAATGATAAAAAACACGTTACTTAAATTAATCGAACAATCGATGTTAGATTAATCCCTCGATTATTTTTCGATAATCAGTCTAATTGTTATAATTAAAGAACTAATTAATTACTTTATATTATAAACGATAAGATTTATAACGGTAATTAATTTTATTGCTATTTTTTTGATTCCCGCAATTAGCGAATTAAACTACAAAGATAAATTTCCTGTTGTAATAAAATTTGTTTTATGGCGTTTCTCAAGAAACCTCGTATACCTACTATCCTGCATTAAACGAGTGGTCACCCCCTATCATTCTCTCTATATGGATTTGCCCTACATTGATTTATCACCACCACATTAGTAGCACCGTTTAAAGAAGGGTGCGCAGAATTCTTTCACACAAAAAACAAACAAACACACAAACAAACAACAAATAACAATAACAATGGGGTGCAAAAAATTTCGTATAAGTTTTCCATCAAATATTGGAAAATTCATGGAGGGCGACGGTCGAGGGGATGTACGTGTGTCCTTCAATACGGGTGTACGGTCGATGTCAAGGTTAATACCTGATCGGCGGCGCCTCCACCAAATCGACCCTTAACAGGCAAATGGTCCAATTGATTGATTTCAATTGAATTTACGTAAATTTAACAGACAAATCAATGGAATTGTTTAAATAAATAATCATTTTATTTTACAATTATTTAACTATTCACGTATATGTATATAAGTTGAAAATGATTCAATATGGTGACGCAAATTCAGTTATTTTTGTTACGGATGTTTTAGGTGTGTGTACAGACCGGGATTAAAAGTGCGGTACTTCGAATTTTTTACAATCTACAATACTTTAAATGGGTATATTAGTAGTTTATTTGCCATCCCCAAGAGAAATAACCCCAAACTATGATTTTCGACAAATTATGTTGGTATTACTGTTGGAATTCTAACCTTCATTAAAACTTTTCTTTTAATTTGAATAAAAAAGCTGAAAATAATGCAGAAAGTAGGCTGTGATTTTCATTTTGGCAAAATCATGACCAGAAAGTAGGCTATGTTTTTAGAGATGGGAATATATAAAAGTGGACGTACCATCATCGGCGTACGTTTCCGACCCATAACCATCTTGAAGCCCATTCGCCCATGTACCCTCATATTTGGCTGTTGACGTGTTCGATTGTCTAACCCCATAACGTCCTTTAAAACCTTGCGTCCATTCACCGCGATAAATCCATCTACCCCTAGTCTCTACGCCTAAACCATGTCTTTTACCATTCTGCCATTGGCCTTCGAAACAACTGCCACTGATAAGAGATAACAGGAATAAAGGATATGATTAGATTGACAGAATAATACCTATGATTTGATTTGATTTTATTTTATTATGTATCTCTCTCTCTCTCTCTCTTTCTTTCTTATTATAAATGAAATTCTAAAAAACTTATAGGGGTAAATTTGAGGAACTTTATTGTAGTACTGTTTAAATATGTCTATTTCGAAATATCTTTTAAATCTGTAACTTCTCTAAGAGCTTTAAATAGGAATTTTTTTAGTTGTTCAACCGACAAACAGGAACATTTATTTATTTTAAATACTGGTATGAAGTATGGTACTATTTCCGGTTCACAGGTACACTTCCTTGCCGTTGCACACGCCTTTTTCGTTGATTTAGGTGGTATTGTTGTTGGCATTAGAACACCTTCTAATCCGATATTATCTCCACGTCGAGGTGGACCTTTATTTTCATTGGTAATTCCGAACATGCATCCAGACATTGAGAGACCCGATTCTATAAAGATCGGAGGAGTACTGATACTATTAGAATCGATAGTAGTGCAATCATATACCTCTGTTGAAGTTTCAGGTCCAGGAGTTGTGATACAATTAGCATCTGGGGTTAACTTTGGGGGTTTTAGCGTTATCGGATTGATAGTCATACAATCTGTAGTACCGGAATAGATTTGTGAAGTTGTTTCAATTGGCGAAAGTGTTATACAATTATCTTCTGGGGTTGTTGTTGGGATAATACTCGAACTTTTACACGGATTTGGTTTGATAGTTTCAGTAATTGGTTTTTCAGATTCTGTAGTTTCTGGTAATTCTGTTGCAGTGCTTTCAAGTGTAGTACTTTCACTATTTACTATAGTTGAGAGTATTGTCGTAGGGTTAGTACTGGAAATTTCCGGCGTTCTAGTTTCAAATGTATTGGCTGTAGTACTTTCTTCTGTTTCTGTTGCTGTACTTGTTACAGTTGTTGTCGTTTCTAAATCAGGACTTTGTGTAATTGTTGTAAGACCTGTGTCAAATGTAGTTGTTTCTATTATTGTACTTGTAATACTTTGAGTTGTTGTTTCTCTTGTTGTATTTGTAGTACTTTCAGTAGCTGTTTCTGTTGTACTTGTACTTTCAGTAGCTGTTGCCGTTTCTGGATTAGTAGATGAGGTTGTTTCAGAATTTGGTAAAGTTACTGTAACTGTACTACTTTCATTAAGTTCAGATGTAGTACTTTCAGTAGTTATTGTCGTTTCTAAATTAGTAGATGATGTTGTTTCAGGGCTTGTTGAAGTTACTGTAATATTTAATACTGGTGTAAATGCACTGCTTCCATAAAATTCAGTCGTAGCACTTTCAGTGGTTATTTCTGCTGTTGTACTTATAGTATTTTCAGTGGTAGTTGTAGTTTCCTTTGTTGTCGTATCTGAACGTGTACTTGTTTCATACATTTCAGATGTGGTGCTTTCAGTAGCTATTTCTGTTGTTGTACTTGTACCACTTTCAGTAGATGTTTGAGATGTTGTTTCTATTGTTGTAGGGAGTGTAGTTTTTGTAGTCGTATTTTCAGTGAATGTTTGTGTTGTTGTTTCTATTGTAGTGGGTGATGTAGCTGTTGTAGTACTTTCAGTATAAGTTTGTGTTGTTTCTATTGTTATAGGGTTTGTATTTTGTNTGTGGTTGTACTTTCAGTTGTTGTACTTTCAGCTACTGTAACTGTAGTACCTTTAGATTTTGTTGATGCACAATTTTTAGTAGATGCCTGTGTTGTTGTACTTTCTGTAGTAGTACTTTCAGCCGCCGTAGCCGTGCTTTTTTCAGACGTAGAACATTCTGTACAGATTAGCGTAGTTTCTTGAGTATTTGCAGAAGTTGTTGCTGTTGTTTCTATTACTGGACTTGAAGTACTCTCTACAGTTATGATCCTTTCGGAAGTTGATGTGGCACTTTCAGTGGTAGTCTCTGTTAATACA
>JACDRQ010000881.1:0-16140 GCA_013841215.1 Hycleus cichorii
CTTACATCGCTTTGATCGAGTAAATGTACAGTGGCTTGCTTATTAGTTTCTTGGCGATCATTTAGAAACAAGAGATGGAGCTCTTTCTCCAGAACAGCAGATGAAAGTTTTCTTAAGATATGTAGATGATCCGGCATTCCAAATTGGTGTTGGAGAAGATATTGGAATCGATCAGTGTACAGTTTCTAGGACAGTCAAGTATGTTTCAGAAAAGATTCTAAACAAGGCATATGCATGGATAAAATTTCGTAATAACCAAGAAACTAATACAGTGTTTAAACAATTCTAATTTCTATTATTTTTCCGTTTCCGTAGAAACAGACTAAAGCTACCTTTGTTTAACTGATTTCATAGAAGTAAATACTTACTTTTTTTAATTTTTGCTTCGAAGGAAAAGCATTTACTTTTTGTATATGAAATGAAGTATTTACGTTTGCTTTTACTTTTACTGCTTACTATTAGATCTTACTACTTTTTTATGCATGCGGCCCATTATATTGTAAAAACCAAAAGTATAATGGTTTCATTACATATTAGTCGTGGATAAAGTATAGTATACTTGCCAAAATGTGTGTTAATAGGTGAAAATGGCTAACGAATTTATGCAGGATTTTCTCCAATTTTCCAAAAATTGAATTCTTCAGATGTATTACAGTTTTTCGAAACTATGCTGTGTAAAATTCAATCGTTAAAGTTGTGCCTTAATAAATCCTTTGTCGATATTTTGAAAATCTAATCGGAAAATACTTTCAATATACTACACAAAGCAATTTGAGTTATTTGAAAAATAACAATTATTAAGTTAAATTATGGAGGAAAATAAGAAAAAAGAGTGCTCAAACAGTTTTCTCTGTAAAATAGAATTTCCTCAAAATTTTCAAAAGCAGGTATCGAAATTATCTATCAAGAAATGAGTTTTCCGACAAGAATCCACACATCGTTCCAAGTATTAAAATAAGCGAGAAATTGTCAATCAAAGATAACCTTTTTTAGGAGTTCTATCGTAACCCCTTAAGGGCCAACATTTTCTACACGAACTAATGAAATTTTTATGACATAGATGATAATGACATAGATATATAGGGTGATTCAAAAGAAGCGCATAATGCAAATAATTCCTTTATTTATTAAAATTTTGAAAAACGCCGAGACAGGTAACTTTTTATTTTTTAATTGTCTCTTTCTGATAAGGTCAAAACGACTCTACCAATTACCATCGCGAAGAAATGGCGTCATCATCAATTTTTTTTAATTAGAACCTCCATTTTGAAATTTTTTTTCTGAAAGAGTATATTTTTCTGTGTTCAGACATGTAAAAATTGTAGAAGGTTACATAAAAAAAAATTCGAAAAAAAAATTACTAAAGTTTCCAAGATTTTCAGTCATCACAATTGCCATGCATCAGCATAGTAAGTGGAAAACACAATACCTCTGAATAAACATTGCAAGCATTGATTTACTAATCGATCAAGTAGGCGTAGGTTGAATAATTGACATAATTACTGAAAAACATGGCGGATGTAATTGTCAAAAATAAAAATGAGAAATTTGAATGACTGTTAGCAATGGAGATGATACAAGCCATTAAAAAGATCAAATACACTTCAATTTTATTCCGCCTTTCATCTCCACTGATAGAAATCATCAAAATTTCTCATTTAATTTTTGACAATTTAATCCGCCATGTTTGTCTATAATTATGTCAAATTTTCAACCTATGCCTACTTGATCCTTTAATAAATCAATGCTTGCACTGCTTATTCAGTGGTATTGTGTTTTGTGTATGCCATGGTGATGCAATGACAGAAAATCTTGCAAATTTCAACAATTTTTTTCTTGAAAATTTTCTCATGTAACCTTCTACAATTTTTACACATCTGGACTCAGAAAAATATGCTTTTCCAGAAAAAAATTCAAAAATAGAGGTTCTAATTTAAAAAAATTGATAATGATGTCATTTCTTTGTAATGGTAACTGGTAGACTCATTCTGACCCAGCCACAAAAAAATAATTAAAAAATAAAAAATTACGTGTCTCGGCGTTTTTCGAAATTTTGATAAATAAAGAAGTTATTTGCATTATGCGCTTCTTTTGAATCACAGTGTATATGACATAGATAATAATTTGAAATAATTTCAAATTATTTTAGGTGTCCATAATACGAAGCTTCACTCTCTACGTGCCATGAAATTTATTATTAAAATTAATGAGCTACTATGTTTGTTATTTTAGTTTATTCTCTATTCTCTCAACTATTAATATGTGTAAATATATAAATAGAAGGGTGGATAAAAGAGAAATAGCCTGGGGTCGTATTCTAAGCATTTTATTACAGCAAGAACAACAAGATCTTTCCCTTTTGTGACCGTAAAGTTGACTTATATTTACTTTAAGTTTTGGTTTCTGAGCAGTAGAATTTAACCCTAAAATGGAGCATATAGATCGGAAAACAAAGAGGATCGTTTATTAATATTGAGTTTGTCAGTTAAGAGGTCTAAAAATAGCACTAAAATCAAATTATCTCGCACTCTCCTACTGTTGTTAGTGTTGTTGTATCATTATACAGATTGTCCTGTGTGTTGTCTGCTTGATTAATCCCCTAATAGGTTTAATATTCAAAATTATTTACGGTAATGAATTTGAGAAGTCAATCAAGTTGAACAAACTATCGTTATATGTTTGTTTATGTTTATTTGGATCGACCAAATTTCTAAATAAGTCGTCAAGAAAATCGAAGCTTTTAACAGAATGATCGGTGTAGAAAACCAACAGAAGGGACCCGATCATCGTTCACTATACAGTAAACAAACAGTTTCCATATCGGTGATTTTATTGCGAAATCGATGGAAACTGAACTCAACCACAAAATTCCCTCTATTTATTATTTACATTCACACACACATACACATCTTAATAACAACGAAAAAATCTAAAAATATCGAAATTGTAATTTTAGATATGGTCGTGAAGATGAGGAAGTAATGGGTTTGAAATTCTGCAATGAGGCCATCATGTGTATAGCCCAATTGTATCCACCACATCCTGGTGTACAATCACTAGATGGTAATACACCATTACAGGTATGCTATTCTATAAATATTCAATTAATTAAGTCCTCCTAGTAGCTATCATTAATAAGAAATGGAATTACTTGAGATCGAATGAATGAGAAAAAAGTCTGATTAATTCTCTTATTTCAACAACCAATATTAACGTATACGATTCATCAAGACTCCTATATTTATATTAATCTTTCATTATCCTTATATTATAATTATTATTAATTAAACACGGAATACAGATTTAGATTTATGAAGAAGATAGTTATAAATTATACAATCAGTACGAAACAAATTTGAATACAAATTGAAAATGTCGACAATTTTTACACCCCCTACAATGTATTGAAACGTTAAAAATCAATATACAGAATGATTCACGGTCATCTTCGATTTAAGAATTTACGAACATTATTTATAGCCATTTTGACACTTGAACTCTCAATAGAAGATTTTTTTATCCGTTCTAACAACTTTCATTAAATTCTACAGTTAAGATATTTTAATTTTTTGGTAAAACTTTGAATTTTGTTCCTTTGAAAAGTTAATATATCACTCTGAATGTACTTTACGTTAAATATTGCTAACGATGAGTTGGAATTGGTTTTGTTTTGTTTTAAGCTCACTTATTTTAAATTTAAATAAATAAATTTTAAATAATTATTTTGGATAATTTTTGTTATTTCGAATTCTTCGTTTTATTGTCAACGATATGTAAAAAAATAATTACAAATCTATTAATCATTACTAATTATGTCCAGTAAATTATCTATGAATCTCGATAACCATATGGAAGAAATTGAATTAAAATTCAATTATTTGACAAGTTCGAATTAACAAGCTCATTAATATTTATCAATTTTAATTAGTTATTTTAATTGTAAAAATTTAGAAGAACTATGATTTGTTTTTATAATAAATAACCCCTTTTAGCTATTTATGTAGATATCTACAACTGCTCTTTATCCGGAGAAAATTTCCATTACACAACGGAAAATTGTAAATAATTGAAAAACTTTAGGAAATAGTCGCAATATGCAATTTTCTTGTCTATTTAAAAGTACAAAGTAAAATAATAACCCTCAAGCATGAAAAAAACAATCTACTCTGATTACGCCATTTTAAACAAATGAAATTTCATTGATGTTGTTTTTGTAACATTTTCTCATTCTAGATTTGCAGAAAAATATAAATTTAAATAATGTTTGCTTAAATAATTAATTATTTAGATTTCTCCTTATTGTTTAATTGTAAAAAATCATATTATTCCAAAAGCCATCTATGCACTTTGTATAATTAATAAATCACGGTTTTTATCAAAGATAATTAGATTCTAAGAAAATCATTATTTGACTGGGAAAATTTTCAATAATAAAACAGAAAATTATTAAATCTTGGAAAAGAGAAAGAGGAAACCCCAATATAGCTCTCTTCATAATTATCCAGGAAAAATATTTAAATTAATATTTGATTTTAAGGATCATCTGAAGGAAAGGTGTATTTTAGTTAAACGATGGTAAACATAACAACATTCGAAGGAAATTACATTATTTTAGATATTCAATTTCGAAATATTACCTTGTTACAATACTCTCTTACAATTAGATATTTAATTTTTAATCGGACATTGTAAAACCGAAAATCCTATCAATTAGCTGGTGCTAATTGTAAATTATAGTATTTCTATTGGCTAAATTAAAAATTTTGAGTGTCGCGCCTTTTAATAAGTGCGTTGGTAAACTTAGATAACCCAATTTCCCTATTGTCTACTTAAAATTTCTAATCTTAAAATTTTGAAACCTATTTTTATTTGTGTTTTTTTTTTCAATATTCTAAATTTGAAAATTTTTCATATATTTCTTTCTCTATTTTGATAATTAGACTAAAATAATTTTGTTCAAGAATTTTTACCACAAACGATGCTATTTTTAGTCAATTTTAAGCATATTATTTCTCTTTAAATATTTACTATGACAACCTACAAACGTTAAAAACACTAATGAGGATAAAAATAACCAAAATTCAAATTTTAAGGCCTGAAATTTACATAAAAGAGGGTCTCTTGGACTTTTCTACACTACACTGTTTAACTGTTTATCTTATAATTGTATTGGAGCTTTGGACAAACGGTGAATTTTGGTCTCATTGGCACTCGCCACACTAACATAATAAGAAATAACTAAATGATTTTTACCCCTATCTCTTAGAACCATCATATTTCTTTGCATTTCTCAAGTCGCACCATCTTTTGGTGGGAAACCTATTGCCAACCGTATAACTGAAATTAAAGCTTGGTTCTCATGACACAATTAATGTTAAAACTAGTGATATAGGCTCACCAAGCTTTTCTGAAGAGCGTGAAATTCAAAATTTCCAAATACTTTATTATAATAACCTGATTTTATTCTAAAGAGAGTTCAAAACGATTTATCTCAAGCGTAGATGGTGGATATAGTTAGTTAATCATAAGAAAATATTTGTTCGTTTTTGTTGAATTTATGAAGAAATTTCCACATCTAATATTTTATTTCAATTTTTTGAGAATTATTCATCTTGAACGCTTCAACTAAGTAGTGGAAAATTGTTTGATTTATTCGATTGCATGAAATGGGCTTCGTTTGAAAATTATTTTCGAATATTTCAACATATTTGTTGTTATGCTGTTGATGTTGATTTTATGGATATACCCATAAAGTGGATAGAATTTCCTAGAGGGTAAATGTGGTAGTATAATAAAAGGGCTGAATCAACCACCACACACATGCGTTATGTATATTTAAGTAGGAAAAGCTGTAGTATACTTATTGTAAAGTTTTGTTGAATACAAACTTGAGACTTTTGTTGTTATTTCATCATTTATTTTAACATAGAAAAGTAGCAACTATATTGATTTTCCACTTAAATCTAATAGCCATTCTTTACCTTTTCTTAAATTCGCCCCAACTTCTCCTTTTTCTTATATAAATAATTCGTTGTAAGCTCCCTAATACAACACAAAAGCATCTTTAATAATAATGATGGTAACGTAAAAAAAGCAAAGAAAAAGAAACGTTGTAGACTGAAATAACAACTCAACCATTATCATTTTTTATTCGTTATAATGTCAACGTTCTCACCCTATAAAATAAATATACTATAAAGACTTTGTAGCTTCTTATAACACCCATAACTCATTAATTTCCTTGTTTTTGTTTTAATAGAAATATTCTCTAATAATCAATTGTATGGACACAATTTTAGTTTCAACCAAATCAAAAAATATAAGAAATGTTAGAATAAAATTGGACAATATTTTACAAAATAAACTAGTAGTATCAACGACAACAACAGCAATTTTATGAATAATTCATGCATTATTTATACTGTTTTATTGATTGGAATTTAGAAGAACCGTCTTTCTCCCCATTGCAAACACAATCTCGATTCTAGTCCTTAATCAGTTAAGTAAACAAGCGATTTGTCTTCTCAATAATTTTTAGAAAACTGAAAATATCGAAGATACAGATTAGGCATTGTAAACGGACACCCAATAATCAAAATTTATATATTTAATCTTGCGTATATTTTAAATATTGCAAATTTTCATCAGTCAGAATTTCGACGATTTTTCATTTATTTTTATTGTTTTGATATGAGTTTATTTGCGTGCACCATTTGTCGAAAGGACGGTTTTATTACGGAGTTACATTTGTTTTATTTCTGGACAAATAAAAAATGGACGCATAAAGTAGAGACATAAAGCCCAATCTAGTAAACGAATGGATTTATTGTTTTAATATCGTCTTTATTATTACTTTTTTTTTTATATATCTACATAAATTCTAAATTTAAATCATTAAAAATTGATTGTTCGAATAATTAGAATGTTGAATCAATATTCTCCGTTCGAATAACTAGATTGTCTTCCATAAATTTTAATTTATTGAAAGCTCTTTGTAATTTTAAAAATTGTCTTGTGTACCAAATTAATTTATGTTAGAGTGTCTCATCTATTTTCTCTATTTTATGTAATAACGGTAGCCGATATTTTGATGAAATTATCATATCATATATGAACTAGAAAACAAGAACGATTTAACGCAACAGGGCGCCTGGCGTCCTGTCTTCATGGAGCCTTCAAATAATTATTAATATCGTATTGAATCGCATTTTTTACTCTAAAATTAGGTTCTATGGTTCGGTGGAAAGAGCATTTTAAATTAAAGGACATGTGGAAAATATTACGACAATTTTGAATTATAGATGGAAATTTGGAAGCATAATTAAGCCGATATTAATTTTTTCAACGATCCCTAGATTGATTAAAAAAAAAAAAGGAGAAATTGTCTCTTAAGTTGCAGCCCGGTCTCTAAAGCTCATGAAATTTCAGAATTTTTCGCCCTTAATCGTCGATTTCTATCATTAAATTAGATTGATTCTAAGCCTGGCGCATCCACCAAATTTGCACTTGATAATAAATTGTGACTAAATTTCGTACAAGCCGTATTATATCGATTTAAATTAATTAAACATGAAGAAATCAATAGTGCTCTAGAATAAGTAAGAATAATTTGCATTTTTTCTAATGTAGTGGAGAAAAACGAAAAATATCAATACCCTACAATATTCTACAAATCGCTTCTTATTTTGCTACAAATGGTCAAATTTTATACACCCAACTTGAACATTCTGTATATTTAAGAAAATCTACTCCATTATGTATATTTAAAGGTCTAAAAGTTGTAGCTATCGACTCTTAATGTATTCCTGTCAACAGTTATTTTATTATTTAAAAAATACTTTTCAGGAAGCTCTATTACGACGCCTTGGCCCCAATGCATACCCATTTTGTATGGAGATAACACCATTAGCACCTCCCAGTGTTCAATTAGTACCAGCAAAAGAATATTGTGGTGCACCAATTGGGACCAGTTATGATGTACGAGCTTATGTTGGTGAGTTTTTATTATTAAACCAAAAAACAAAACAAAAAATGAGGGAAATTATAATTATTTTTAATTCTACAACAAGGTCAACCTACAAAAATTTGTAATGAAGTTATTGTAATACTTAATGAAAGACTTGGAATTGTCATAAATCAGAATCTTTGGAAATTTTCCCTACAATTTCCCACGAGAATAAACAAAAACTAATAAATTTATCGCAGTGCACTTATGGGAATTTTCGAGGCAAAAAAAATAACTAAATTCAATCAATACATGGTTTATGCACGTACAAGGTATACCAAATGGCCTTGATTTTCGAATTTTAAATGTACAAAGTTTCTCCAATTCCAACAAATTCAATATACAACCTTTTCGAACATTTATAATACGTTTAAATTATAGGATGATTCACATGTATCTCGACATGTTTAAATTGGTGAGATTTCCGCAATTTCACTCTCTTTTTTAATCCATTTATTTATGGTTTAGTAAATTTTTGCTTTTACATTAGAGGATTTAAATGTCAACATTAAGTCATAATTAATGTGGTTACCGTGTATCAGATAAGCTGGATGCAAGAGATAGAAATAAGGGTGAGAGGGAAAATAAGAGAGATTGGGGTTGAAGTTGTAGGAATCGATCGTCCCGACGTCGGCTGTGGTGGCGGTGGTAGCAGTGGCACCAAGTTGTGTCCTTAGCCAAACTAAACGTTGAATTTAGTCAAAATATAAATTGATGCTTAACATTAATCCATCGCTAGTATTTAACACATATTCAGTTTTCTAGTTATTGATCATGCGATTTTGATGTTTTAGATACTATAATCAATTGATTATTCGCCCCTTTATGTAAGGGTCGAAATACTTTTAAATTAATGACCGATCAACATTATCTGTATAGTACAATTTCATGTTCGAATCTCTTTTATTTTAGCCCTGTTTACGATTGATTAATCAAAAAAATTGAATTTAAAATCATGTTTTTATTGGCAGTTGATGTATTTTTGTAATTTAATACGTTCTTTTGCTTTCTATTTCTGTGTTTATTTTCGTTTTCATATCAAGTTTTAATTAAAATCTACAAATACAGGGTGGTAATTTAACGATTGTTTGACGTCATCTGGGACCTACCACAATAATATTAGAAACAATGTACATATTAATTATTAAATATCACGTAGACTGGAATTGAAATTAAAGCCGACCATACACAGATACGCTCAGAATTGTTAAAGACTGATACAATTAGACGTATTGTTAGTATAAACCTCTATTTTAAGTTATCTAGTGCATAATACTACATCCATTAGTCGTCTTCAATTTAATGAAATTCTATCAAGTATGAAAGCTTTACAGTTATAATTTATTTAACGAAATTTCAAAAGGAGACTTTCGAAACAGAGTGTGTATCGCTGTATCGAAATGTAAATTCTCCAAGTTGTCACCAATTTTAAGTATAATTAAAAGTCCGTATGATTCAATTTTGAACTTTATTTTAATATTTTCTACGTAATTTCACCAATGTCCTCTTTTATCCTACTCCCAGTACTCTTTACCAATTCCAAAACGAATTTGATTAAAATCTACAAATGAATATTTATAGAATTTGTTGAATCCTATCATATTTCTGGTATCATTTAAGTATTAATAGAGTGATATAAATGTAATAGAAAGAGAGAGCAGTATACAATAAGATTAAATTTTCATTTTATTCCAAAATGAAAACGAATCGAATCATAAATTAAACGAAATTTATACAATAAATGCGTAAAACAAAAGAGTTAAAAGGGTAAATTGACCTATACAGGGTAATAACGATTTCTGTTATTGACGTTTAGGTATATTACAAATAAATACGAATATTACAACCCTTAGGTAATGTATTTATGTCTATATGTTGTATTAATTCTATTCTAAATTAGCATAGAATTAAATCACCATCAATAATTGATTATATTCAATCACCACCAACATCTATTTATGTTTAATCAGATTGTGTTATTGTAATTTCAACCCTACTGTCGTTACTTGATATGAGCTAATTGAGGCAACTGTCATAGACTTATTTACTTTTCTTTACCATTTCTATTTGAATTGGAATGGAGAGCATTCGAATTGGAATGGAGAACATTTATACATAATGAACTACGACGTTCGAAGAGAATAACAAAATAATTAGATTTTATCAACAAATAGGCTCAAAAAAAATTGTCTAATAAAAAATATGTTCGTTTAAAAGGTATACACAACAAATATAAAACAAAAGCATGATGTTTTCTCGGTTGTTAAAACACTCGCAATCAAATATACAAGAGATTTTGATTCTTTGTAAATTTACAACTCGATTTTGATCTCTAAGGAGTTTGTGAATTAGTCATGATTATACACTGTGACCGAAAAGGTAACTTTTTATTTTTTAATTGTCTACTTGTGACGGGGTCAAAATGACTCTACCAGTTACCATTGAGAAGAAATGGTGTCATCATCAATTTTTGTAAATTAGAAACCCCATTTTTGAGTTTTTTTTCTGGAAGAGCATATTTTTCTACGTTCAGCCATGCAAAATTGTTAAAGTTTTCAAGATTTTCAGTCATTACAATATCCATGCATCAGCATGGTATACACAAAACACAACACCTCTGAATAATCATTGCAAGCATTGATTTATTAAAGGATCTGACGCCATTTCTTCTCAATGTTAGTGTCACTTTGATCTCATCACAAATAGGCAAGTAAAAAATAAAAAGTTACCTGTATCGGCGTTTTTCAAAATTTTGATAAATTAAAAAGTTATTTGCATTATGCTGAACTTTTCGGTCACAGTGTATAGGTATGAAGAAATGATTTTTAGGTGTAATTTATTAGCTGTGTACCTGTAAAAGTCTCTTTGAATCGATGAGTTGTTGAAACAATAATTGTGCCAGACTGTGTATTGTTTGAAAATTGTTGCCTCAGGACACGGTTAATTAGCAATTCAATATATTTTCTTGTGTTATACAAACTTGCTCGTCTATATTTCAATTCTAATTTCTAACTAACAAGACTGTATTATTAACGCTTAAATAATTAACTCTATATTTCGGTGTTTAGTAATTTTTTTATAGTCTTTCTTCTCTAAATTAATTGAATAGCAATAATTGGAATATCTTAATTAGAGGCTCTAAGAACAGAATTTTCGAAGCAGAAAATCAAACGCGGAACGTATTTAATTGTTGTTAACGATTAATTCTTATGTCCAGATTTTAACACGTTTTCATTCTTATAAACATCAATTTTTACTGCATTTAATCATTAAACCATCAAAAAGATAATTTTTTCACTGAATTCCAGAGCTAAATTCTTGATTTGTAGTTAACATTTTGAAACAATTTCTTCACAAATGATCATTTTTTAGGAATTTTGTTCTTAAATCATAAAACAATATAAACATTTTTACCCAATTTTTGATTTATTTCAGATATTTTCATCTCAAATTGTCAATTTCTAACGATTTTACTAAGGGAATATTTAATTACTTTCTAAGTTGATATTTCAGTTTCTAATCTTGCAAAATTTTCGTTTTGTAAGCTGATTTCTAAAATTTTACAAGATTTTTGTTAAATGTTTAAAAAGATATAATTGAATCAGTTTTAATTGTGTTTTGGGTCTATTTCCAGATTTGAATCCAACTTATTACGAACTAAAGCATTGTTTAGTCACTTTTAATTGTTTTCAATCTAAATTCTCTAAGCTATAAGAAGATTATATTTTTAACACTTATATAATAAATAAAGTTTATGTTAAGTTTGCGATTTTTTTGTGTTAATTAAACAAATAATTACAATATTTTAATCACACGCTAGAAGTAAAGCTGTTGGCAACATTAAATTCTCCTTGTATCTTATCAAATGTAGAACCCACTCAACGTGATTAAATTCTTTTACCCACCCTATAACCGACTACAACCACAACCATTACATTCCTGTGTTCATCCCCCTTAATACTGTCTTTACGATATAAGACGTAAATAACATTGACCTTATCAACTGTTTTTGTTACTAATCAATGTTTATACCTATATTCAATACATAATACATAGTACAATGTGTATTTTTGACCTACATACATTTACAATTTTTACTGACCTACTTCTTTTACTATGATGTCTTTATCGATTCTCCCTTTTTTACTATAAAAACACTTTTAACGTTCTTTGTAAATCTCCTATCTCTTACACTCGATAATCAGTCAAAATAGCACAATAGAAGAAAAGCGATTAAGAAATATTACAAAAAGAAAAACGATATTGTTTACTGTAAACAAGTGGAGCATTTCTAGCTATTTACTATATTTCGAAATCGTTTTTATTTCATTGTCTAGAACACAGAAAGTTGATGTAAAGAAAAATTGAAAACTTCTGGATATATAAGATGCGTTTCATATTTGTTTTAGAACTTTTATTATACCTTTCAATATTAATTTTATTCTATAAGAGATATCGTCTAAAGAAAAAAAAACAAAGACGATATCGGTAACAATAGACTCAATTTTGTTCACTTCAAGCAAGTTGTGTGTAAACACTTGAAACGATATTGAACGTGTGCCTTTTCCCACTCCCTATTATTCACTAATTGAACAAGACTTGACAATGCTTAAGTTAGTAGTCTTCTATATTTAAAATGAATTTTTTTTCTCTGAATTCTAGCCGAAAGATCCGATGATAAACTCCAACGTAAATCAACCGTCCGTATGGGAATTCGTGTAATACAAAGGGCATATGCACCACCATCGCCCTATGCATACAACCCCAATACGAATTTAACTCGGGCTCAAGTGAAGAATCGTAAAAAACAAAATAAGAAGATTCTGTTGGGTTGTAAGAGTGCCCCTTTGGATTTACAATTTACAAAAAACGAGCAACAACAGAATAAAACTAGATCGATGGAGATCGGTTTGGAAAATGATCATGATAATGATAATAACAAAGATAACAATCGTTTAACAAATGGTTTAGATGATCATCGAGATGATGATAACGATCAAGATGAAACAACATATTTATCAGAACAACAAATCAAATCCCCTGTTCGATTTGAAAACCAAGAAGAGGTAAATTATATTCGATACAGTATGTTGTAATGAGGGTGAAAGTAATAAACATTAATTTAAAGTTAAATAAATGGATCGCAGGTAGTTTTCCTTCAAACATTAATTAGACCCCCATGAATGTTCTCTTTTTGTAATAATAGTTGGGTAAAATTTTGAAATTCATAAGTTTTAATCAAAAAAGTTTCTATAGTCGTTTTATTATTATTATTATGGTCATTTTTTCTATTTTCTTTAGAATCAAATACAGGAGAATTTCCGTTCGTTATGTGGTGGTAAACGGCCGAGTCTTGCTGCTTATCTAGCCGGTATTCCAGCACCATGTGCATCAATTGAGAAACCATTTCTACTCAGCGAAGGCAAAGTCCATTTACAAGCATCACTTAATAAAGCCATCTATTCCCATGGTGAAGAGATACATGTCCTTGTTCAAATCAAGAACAATAGCAGTAAAACAATACGTCGGATTAAGGTAAAAAGGGGACGAAATAATATAAAGTAAAACAACAGAAATATGTCTGTCTGTTATAGTTGAATACTAATTCTGTTCCCACGTTGTTATTTTTTCTTTCTTTTTTTTTAAATTATCTTTTATATTATTTACATTGTACTAATAATAACAGTCATTGTAACGAGTAAACCACCTGAAGTTGAAGTATCACTACAGTCAAGTTTAAAAGAGGTTAAAGTTGATTAACTCTATAAAATCAGTTACTGTCAGATATCTAAAAAACACTTCAATATTTTCTGATGGTTAGAAAACTAAGTTTTAGTGATTTTCAACGACTATCATATGGAATAAATTGATTTTTCTTCTCTTGCGAAAAGATTGAGTTATCTTATAAATTTATCAGAACGAAAATCAAAAGATCACATACTTGAAACGTCAGAAAGGATTTTTGAATTTACTCAAGTTTTTGAAAAAAATACAAGTTCATATCCTATCAATTCATAATCAATAAAACGTGACATAAGTTAATTAAAACACATTAACACATTAATTAAATGGAGAAACTATAAAAAATATTAAAATAACTTTCTATTAACTCGTTATTTTAAAATCTATTACCGAAACGCGATTAATTGTTAAGTTTCAATTGAGTTTTACTGAAACTTGTTTATTATTCTCTAGGTGTTTGTTGTTCAACATGTGGACGTGTGCATGTTTTCAAACGGTAAATTTAAAAATGTCGTCGCTATGATTAATTCAAAAGAGAATTGTCCAATATCGAGCAATACAAATTATGAACAAACCTTTATATTATTACCAATGAAGAGTTCGACAAAAAATTGGATAGCATTAGAAGATTCTTATACAAAAGCTGGTACAAGTTTAGCATCAACTGTATCATCAACAAATAATAATGCAGATGAACGTAATGTATTCGCTATTTATGTATCATATTATGTTAAAGTGAAACTATTAGTTAGTGTAATGGGTGGTGAAGTATCATTAAAATTACCATTTACATTAATGCATACATGTGACGATTTAGAATATTCTGAAACTCTACAACGTGTTACACGTCCAAAAACTTTATTAGATTTGAATACAAGTGGTAATATCGATGAAAGTTGTGTAGGTGATTTAGCAACAACAACAGCACCTGTAATGGATGAGATGCCAATAGAAGAGACGTGAGATCAGGCGGAAGTCGTTGTTGAAATCAATCAAAACGAATTATCAACGACGACAACACAAATTATAAAACAGGAAATCGACAAAACCGATTCTAATATTGTTGTAATGGGACCAAAACAACTAATCAAAGAACAACAATCGGATTTCGATCAAATTGTAGCGGTGAAATCTAATGATGATGATAATGATAATGATGATAAGTGCACTAAAATTACAAGTAGTGATAAGAACAATGCACAGAAACAAGAGTGTAAAGAGAAAGGTTTCAGTTTACATAGAGCATTATGTTGTTTAAGGACTAGACGAACATCTTAACATACAGAAGATCCAATTATTGTTCATACATAACTGGCAATTGTAACTGGACAAATAAAATTGATGTTCTATATCCAGTTGCCAGACAACTAGATATATGTATAGTTTTCTGTTTCTTGTTTGTATATTGCGGCTATAATTGATAAAAATGACTGACTCACCACCCTTTAAATACCATTTTAGTGGTCATCACTAAGCCTTCTGGTAGATACAAGTTATACCAACTTAAACCTACCAAATCCCTAGTTTTCGTACTTCCACCAAATAATTATTGTACGTCCTCTAATAAAAATTAATAACAATTGTAATAATAATAATGTAATAGTAATCTATTACATTGCAAACATATCAGAGTACGATTTTATTTTTTGTGTTCATATATTTATTGATAAATTGATAAGACGATCAGTATTATATGTGTTACGTATATACGCATATAATTATATATGTAGATAAAAATATATAAGAAATATAATTGTTAGCTATAATAAATGTTATTAATTATTTATTTTAACGAATAAAGTTTTCCAATTTAATCGTTTTTCGTTGATTTATAACCTTAAAATGGCAGCTAAATAAGTATATATACAATACGAGATGGCGAAAGTGATCTCTATATCTTGTTGTAATAAGATTTCTATGAGAATCTCATCAATTGATCGAATTGAGGAATGCTTTGTGTATAACCAATGAACCGTGAAGGCATCCTATCATTTATTTGAATCTCGACTATCTACGTCTATACAGAGTGAGCCAAGTAGTTGGCCTATTAGACGTTTAAAGAGTTCTAATTGATGAAAGTTTCTGAAATTTGGTATGCACCCATTTTTCCACCTGAACTACATCTGGAAAATATTTTCGTTGTTCTATCAACCCCCAGTGTACGGGGTAGTGCACCCTACTTTCTTATTTTAAATGGAATGGTATATTTTTTATTCCATATTTAGATTCTATGGTAAAAATGAAATAGACTTTGATAACATGACCTATGGTCTAATGTTAATAGTTTTACAGGAATTTTGACTTTTTCTGAAAATTTTGATTTTGTAGTGTTTTATTAAAAAAGTATTATTGCTAGATAATCCAAATTTGGAAATCAAATAGTTCAAACTATA
>JACDRQ010000882.1:0-16116 GCA_013841215.1 Hycleus cichorii
TCTTAGATTCGGCCCCTTTCAAATTTTTTTCTGATGATATACACTTGTGCTCAAAGAATTATTTCAATATATCTGTATTTTCAGTTAAATTCTTCAAATAATCTTGTAATAACAAATTTTTTACAAAATCTGTTGTTCTTTGATTTGAGCCTTAAATACCTAAAATGAGTGGTTAAAGTTGATCAGGAAGTCCTTCCAGAATAACGTTTCCAACTACAATATCTCTCAATGTTTTCCAATTGTTCAACAATATTAATAATGGGATCGATATAGTCTTGTGTTGATTTGAATGATTCATATTTTACTCTAAATAATTTTGGATATAAACCTGATAAACCCGCTGTCCCTTTATCTTCATATATGTTTTCTAAATGTTTTTAGGTTCTGGTGCTTCATTTGCTTTAATGGACATGTTGATCTTAACAAGTTCTCAGAGATCTGTATCAGGATTAATAGTTTCGTTTTCTTTCGGTTCCCTAAACTGGCATCAACAAGAAAATTTTTCATATAAAATTTCCAGTCACTCTAATTTGAAGCACCTAGATGTTTCGATTCCGGTAAACCTCCAGTTGAATATCAAGCAATTACAAGTCGCATACTTTTTGATTCCAACTCAAGTTTGAGTTGATTTATCTAACTTTTTAAATTATCAATTTGTTCTTTTGGTTATATTGGTACCCGACAAGTGTTCAATCACGGTCAACTCGTAGAAGATTTAAACAATTTTGCACCAAATAATTTCCGAATTTCAAGTACTACTAATAAAGTCTTTTTTTTCAGTTTCTTATTGTTAGTATTAAATTACAATATTGATAACTCGCATTCTGGACCCATAACCTGTTGTAATTATGATACAAAAATTTTATAAGAACTCTATTATCTATAATATGTTGAACCAAAATCAAAGATTATAATTATTATTATTATCTTATTTCTTAGAAGTTAAATCGAACTGCTACGATCTATTAATTGAATTACAGGACTGAAAAACAGAAAATCTTAACCAAGTTTGTGATTTGAAAGATTATGTATGAAAATTCAACAATATCAGTTCGTTATTAAACATCAACAAAGTAAATCTAGTCCATTTGATTTTTTATCAACCAATTCAAAACAAACATTAAATAAAGAAGACTATAAAGAATTAGAAGAATTAATAAATTTTGTTATTAAAACGAGTTTACCAATATTTATGAGTTTAGAACAAGTACAAAAAGAGATACAGAATAATAATACATGGATGATGTTAATAAAAGTTTATTATAAAAGCAGAAATAAATTAACTAAAGCTAATGGCATAATTCTAAGAAATAGAAGGATTATTTTAAGCTGAAAATTTGCAGAAAAAAAGCCTTCGTGTTAGCACATAAAGGTCATTTTTGAATTATAATTACTAAACAATTATTACGAACTAAGGTTTAGTTTGCTAAAATTGGTGAATTGATTGAAAAATATGTTAAAGAATGTCGAATATGTCTCTCAATAACAGCAGAAGAACAGAGATCCAATTAAACAGCTAGAATTGTTAAATATTCTTTGGATATTGATTTTGCTTCTTAATGGTATATATAAATAATATTATTTGTTGATGAATTTGCGCGATTTCCTTTTATTGAAGTAATAAGAGTAGTACAAGAGAAGGAAAAAGAAACAGAAAAATGAAAAAACATGAATCTGAAATTGATGATTATGTAAGCAACTGAAGAAGAATATATTGACTCAATTTTATGATTCTAAGCATTATATTATAATTCGAATACAAGGTACAAAAATTGTAGCAAAACGGGATGATAAAATAATAGAAAGAAACTCTTCTTGGTTAAAAAAAAATCAATGTTACCACAGATAAATTTACATCAAGTGACATAACAACTGATGGTTTATTTGATTTGACAGAAAAACAAAATAATGGATTGAATATTGATGATATAGATAACTGATCATCTTGGCAAAATTTTGACAAATTTTTCACAAAGTAATAATACAAGAAGGCTTAAAAAATATTAAAAGACCCAAATATTTTTATGAATTTATTGTTAAAAATTATTAAGAAGGGGAGGAAGTGTTATGTTTGTAAAATTACTTTATTAAGTTAGCTGTGTCATTGATAAGGAGTTAATTTGTTCTTGTTAAAATATGTATATAAATGAGAAAATATATAACATAAATAGTACAATAATAAAATATATGCCAGAAGTATACCATAATTCTTGACCAAGCTCTTACATTTTTTTATCTATGGATGACTTATCTAATAATATGGGCTGTTCTCAACAATAAAGTTTTCTGCAAAATCTTGATGTTATATTAACCAGGTACTTCACTAATAATTTTTGATCAATTTGACCAAATCAATCCAGTTGTTCCAATCATTCAGGTATAATTTTAGCCTTCATATTCCATAAACATTGAATTTCAANAGTCTCTATACTTGATTATTTTCTCAGCTTCTTTTTCTGTATCCCGTCATATTGTCACATCAGGTATTTCTATTACTTCTTGAGGTTTACGTTTATGCAAATGCCATTTGCCCACAACTTCTATTTTCCAAAATTTGCAAATATTATAGTGCAGATGTTGAGCTACTATATTGTATTGTTCCAAATACTCTCTTTCGGCCAAAATACTACATGCCGAATTTATGTGTTCAATGGTTTCTTTTTCAATTTCACATTTTGTAAAATAACTTCTTGCTTGGTCATTATATCCAACAAAATAATTAATTATTTCGTTTTCAATTTTAACAAATTCTTGCCAAAACAATTTAAAAATTGATCAAGATGATATAAAATAATAAAATGGTAAAAATATTTAAATAATAAAAGCTAAATTGAGAGAAATTTATGAAAAAATAATTAGAGATTAAATTTTAAATAAAAAGAAAAAATGATTGTAAATTAATTAATGTAAAATTGTTCTATTGGTTCAAGATTTGATTTTCTATTTTGTATATAAAATTGAAAATTTATCAAAATTGTGATTAGATATTAGAATTTCAAATTGTTTTCCCATGTCTGAGTTTTTGTTTTACTTAAATAATTAATGAATAAATCCCATATCACGAGAAAAATGAATACTTGGTCTTCAAAAATTATGTTCTGCCGAGTATCTTTCTTATTATTATCATTTTGACTGTTCTGCATAGCTTTTTAGAAGAAAAGTGCAAAACAAGAACAACTGTTACAGAAGGCAATGACGGAAAACGAGGAACATCAGTGACAAAAGAATCCTTCAATCATTTTGAGTTATCTGACGTGAATATTTAATTTTTGGAAATCGGAAAATCATCTAAAACGTACGTTTTTTGGCCTATTTTCAAATGCATTATAATTATCACTGGTTGAAGGGTCGTTTGAAAAATGCTTCAATCATTTACTATAAGACTTACCTTTGAATCATCCATTACGACGTAGACCTTTCTGTATATACGATGTATTAATTATAGCCGGTGAATTTCGACATGGAATTGAATTATTATCGATCGGCTTAATGTCTGAACCAATTTATTCTCAACCAATTTATTCTCAAATGATCACTGAAGAAAATTGAATCTTTTACATCGCCATTAATTTCGCTGTATTTTAATACCTTTCCAAATTATATCTGGTTATAACACAGAGAAGAATGTGGCTTACAAATATCTGTTTTGACTAGAAATAAAAATTCATTTATTCCAATCAAATGAAACAAGAAAATCAAAATGCGGGGAATAACCAACTAATTGCAGTTCATACCGTCATACTCTTTAAATGTTTATAATTGTTGTTCCAACTAAGAGAATTTAGATTAATCACACGAAAAAGTGTCAGCACAGAAAGCAATTATTTTTGAGATTGATTTAAACATTGTTTACCCAGAAAAGTATCAGAGAAATCTCGAAACCTAAAATGGCACTTATATGAATAAAATATGAATGTCTGAATAAAACAAAATGTAGCATACGAAACCAATTCACATTTTGAATTTGATGAATACTCTTAGTAAAATGTTATTTATTATTTTTCAATGAGATTCGAATGTCACGTTCGTCCATAATGCACGCTAACGGTGAACTTGGTATTTTTTAGTCTTTGATCTCAATGAAAATTTTTTGAATTTCTCTTTTGTTAGGCAAAACGTCTTATATTTGCCATGAATAATATTCAATGGTTTATAAAAACAAGAAGTTTACAATTTGCACCGCGAATAATTTAATATATCTGTAGTACTAATTTTTTCAACAGCAAAATTAAAATTTTCTTGAATTTCCGGCATTGTATTTGTTATACTTATTTGATTTCTATTGCAGTGAAGGATCGGGAACGAGATAAGGATGAGAATGAGAATGATGATTCTGATAAGAGTGAAATAGAACAGTTGCGCCGTCGTTTATTCGTTGGCTTTCTCTCTTATCTGTTTATAAGAAATTTTAAAGAATCAGTTGGCCCGGCACATTTTCCTAACTTCGACGAACTTTGAAAATGGTCGTCCATATTTTACATATGAACATGTACCTAAAGGCTTACATAGAATAGTTGACCTAATTATTGAATGTCACGAAAATTTTATAGAATACGACAGATAGCTTTCTTCGTTTCTCTTTTTTTGAAGGCAATTCTCATATTCCTAAAAATCTGTAAAGGCCTCCCAATGTGAACTTTGAAATTATGCTGCCAGATGTGTTTGAATTCTGACAGTCCCTTATTTTCGCCCAAATATAGATCAAATGTATTAAATAAAGTTAAATAAAATTTCAAAGATTATAATAAATTACAGTGCTAAAGGAACTTCCTTGAAAATAATTGTTGTTAAAGGGTGGGAGACGCAATAACGAGTATTAATTTTGAAGTGTCATTTAAATAACTAATAAATCTATATTTTGAGACATAATACATTCTTGATTAAAAAAATAATTAGTATTCATTGTTCAACACATTGTTCATAACTTAATAGGCTTACTTATCCATGGAGTTTGAATACATGTATGAAATGCATATTTACAAATAATTTTGAAAATGCTTCTATAAACTTCTTCTATCATACTCTGGTTGTGACATGTATATAATAAAAACAATATTTATCTCACAATTTCATAACAATTTTGTAACTAAAGACTAATAAAGGAAACTATCACTGAGGTGCAATTCTTTACAATGGAATTAATTCATAAAATGTGGAATTTAAGAATGATTTGACAAAGTGAACGAATTTGGAAAATGTGCTGTATTTCTAAAAATATTACTGAACATATTTTTCTTGTCCAACATTATAAGATCTACTGCGTATTTGTTTGTAGAAGAATATTTGATGCGTGTAAGTTCATTATTTTACTTGGTTTGTAGGAAAGTATGTGTCTACCATTTGTTGGATCGCATTTATATAAGACAAATGAAATTTCATAAGTCCCTCTCCGAAATTACACATGAAAAAAACATAAATTGAAGAAACTTTGATAAACAAGATGTATGGAAAGGCATGACTCTATATTGACTTGCTTTCAATTATGAAATGTAATTATTAATTCTTTCTAATGATGTCATCAGATTAAATACTTCAAATAATATTCGACGAAGTGCTGAAAATGGATTTAAACACATTTTTGATCAGGCAGCATTAATGTGCGAAGTATATAATACAGAAGTTAGTCACTGAAGCTGAGTCACGAAAGCATTTTAGCAAACATATAAAACACTTCAAAATTATAAATGAATTACGCATAAGGGAATATTACCATCATCAGATCCTATTCTTATCATAATTCATTGCAAAAATTATTAAATTATTATAATAAATAAGGATAAATAAGGATTTGACTAATAGAAGATAAATTGAGAGAATTATTTTTAATTGAATCAGTCAATTTCTAAATTTTGAGAAAATTGTTTTTTGATGAATCTATCAATTAGGTCTCTATAAAGTCTTGAAACAACTGTTTCCTAAGGAGATATGCCAATCCAATAAGCTTTTTCAAAGGCACCATGAAGTGGCAGGTTAAAACACCAGAGGCATCTTACCAAATACAAAGGAGAAAATTGACGTGTAAAAGAAAAATCAGCAGCATGTTCAGGCTTTGACATAGAAGCTTCAGATTCATTCTCGATCGCTTTAGATCTATTTTCTATCAATGCAGAAGGCAGCTGAAAGAGTAGTCGTAAATTCTTGTTCAGACATTGAGTCCGAATGTCAGAAAACCATTACATTTTTTTATTATATTATCGATTTCGTTTTGTAAATTTACTTATAATACACAAAAGGAAAAAGACACAAAGAAAGGTCTTTTATCGAAGATTGCTGAGATTCCACAATGCTTGTGATTGACTACTTGAAGAATTTTAAGCGTTGTGCAGATAACTTTATATTCCCTACAGTTTAAGACTGCAATGTAGTAAACTTACAATTACTGTTATACTTTTCGATAAAGAAATCCAAATAATAATCATGTATTTTGCTTCAATGATGATTTTATCTTGTCGTTAGGATAAGAAAATTTCATTTTTATTTTCAACTCTCATCATTTCATATAAAAATTAAACTGACCCGTCCGGAACTACAAGTCTATGTTTGTTGATGATGAACTTGTTGGTTAATTTTGATCTTAATTAGGAAGATAGGTACGTTTGTTAATCAATACTGCTTTCTTGAGATGAATAATACGATTTTAATATAGCTTTATAAATGGTCTAACCCAACGAATCAGATAATATGGAGAAATAAATATTTTTTGAATAGTTTACTTTTTTACAAGACTGCATATATATTAATAATCGTAAATTAATCTGTACAAAAATACCAAAGTGCCAGGTCATTTCAATTTTATACGTAAAAAGCTGAATTACTCCCTCCTTATACTCCCTAACTATGGTAGATAATTTTCTTTAAAGCAGACTCAATGATTCACTAAAATTTACAACGCTTAAAAAATTATTTTGACACAGCTGATCAAATTGAAAATACTAAAAAACTAACTCATAACTTATAATTTACCTAGCATTCTATGGTACCTTCGTCAATAATAAGTTGTCCGAGCAAATTTGCTTGACACGTATCAATTAGGAAGGATGAAGTTTATGAAAATGACTATGTAGATATGTATTTTACTATTTTACAAATATTACAGAACACATATGCATAGAGTTATAGAAGAATAGCACTAACATTAATCGCAAGTGAATGAATGAAAACAATGGTGCAATAGTTTTATCAATTACAAATTATTATAACATACACGATAAGCAAAGCTACAAAAACTTTTTCATAAAACGTATATAAAGTTTTTGATTGTCTTAGTACATCTGATACACCCCCTGTTGCCCAAACCAAAGAAAAATGGGAGGAAATATTACTCATTTCACCTTCTAGAACGGAGTCGAAGTAAACTTAAGAATGCTTAAGTTACGACGAATGGCTATGTAAACATCTTTTATTTCATATCACATACAAGTTCAAGGCAAGTGCACGATTTACACTACTGTTTGCAAGAGAATCAAAGTAAACACAAAATAAAAAGAAAAGACAATTGAATACATATTTGTTGTTGATGATGACTTCACTGCAATATGCAAATTAATTGAACTATTTTGATGAAAAATTTTCAATAAGTTAGAAAACTTACCAAAAAGTAGTGCCTCTCTCATATCGGATGGGTTTTGTACAATAATTTCTTTGTTTGAATTAAGATACGTAGACGATAGGGAAGCTAAACATTTAACCTTCATTGACCCACCTTCAAAATGGCGATTCTCTAATGTAAATTTCAAGCCTAGTGTTGTTGAATAAAGCCCCTCTTGATGATCGACCACTGGATATTGAATCAATGAATCGGGATTGACTACCTTGATTGAACGTTTCTCATATTAAATAGAACAAATTATATTGGAATAAAACCTTACCTGTTGTCCGTTAATGTACCACTGAAGCGTTGATGGTGGATGGCTTTTACCAGAAGTACAATTAAGGAAAATGTTACTGCCAACTTTATAAAAAGCACTTTTAGATGTAATTATCGGATCTTCTTTGGGGAACACTAAAATATTTCAAAACAATTGGTACATAGCAATTTGCTTAGAAAAATAAATAAAGAATGATATTCTCCAAAATAACTGCTTGTGTGTGATTAATTAAAATAAAGGTAATTATTGAAAAACATGAGTTGACATTTACATAATAAAGAGCCACGCTTTTTATAAAATTACTAATTAACATTAATCTAGTTTGATCTTCCTATAAAGGACGGTATGAAGAGAGAAAAGGTAGTTTTAAAAATAATAACTCATGTTCAATACTACTAGGCTAAGAAAGATCGCTCCTTTAAAAATTTTTAGTATTCTGTACACCTCTCAGCAAAATAATACTTCCTGAATGTGGTACATTTTTAAACTTTGATTTTCATAAAGTTTAAACAAATTTCAACAACTACGGGTAACAGAACGCAGGTAACGTTGTAAATATAGGGATTTATCACATCGGTCAGTTTAACTACGATTTTAATAGTATTTACTAGGATCCCAAGAAGCCTTATTATTATAGGCAAAATTCTTTTTCTAGGAAGTCGTCACTAATAGGTAAAATTTATTGCCAAATGAGCGATAAAATTTTTAAATTTGTCTTTACTTTGCCTTATAATTTAAACTGAATGTGAAGTTACAGTTGTTCTTTTTTTATTAAGAGTGCAAATTTATAACTCGTTATTTCTCTCGTTCTTATGATCACGACAACCAAAGGTACATTTTCAAAAAGAGCATTTCTTGTAGCATCTAACGATTTTTTCCGTTTTCCAAAATGCTGATACAAATTTGTACTATAGACTAAAATCTTTATTTTTTCGTATTTTTGTACAATTCTTATATTTTTCCTCATAACTTGCTCAATATTGCTTATTTTACAATGACTCCTTCATCAGATTTAGAAGCGCTTTCCAGACTTTCAAGAGACTTTCCGATAGCATTGCCTGTTTTCCGGAAAATTAAGAAAAATTCTATAAGGAGATATAAGATTTTGTCGTCAGTTTTTGTTTTACAGCATTGATCAATCTGTCATGTGAAAGCTGATGAGGAGGCGGGCAACAATATAGATAGACTATTTTCCTATTTCAACATTAGACTGAATTATCACGAAAAAACTGAATTGTTTTCTGGCATTGTTCCCACCTATGAAAATAATTATTCTGCTTCAAAATACATGCAGATGCGCTCTCCCCGTTGAGTCCATAATTTTAAAAAAAGATGTTGATTGAGAGGAACTCCAATTTCTTTGTTTGTGTATTATCAAGCAAGATAACCCTTTATACATATAGAAAGTACGTGCTTTTTCAAACTGGATTATATGTGTCACTTTAGATTCTGTATCAAATATATATGCGAGCGTATGTACAGGGTGTTTCAGCCAAATGTTCGCAGGTCTTAAGGCAGAACCTATTTATTGCTGGGCAATTTAAAAAATATTTTGAGAAATTGTGTTCCCTAAGAAACATTTTACCGAAATTTGAGCCCCGTCACTCATTGGGAAATTCGTGAAAAATCGCTTTAAACGGAAAATGTTGCCATCGACCTTATTGTAAATTTCACATCAAATGATCTACAGTGATATGACGATCCGTGGAAAATGAGTTTTTCTCATTTTTCTTCACGAAATCCTGGAAAAACTGAAAAACTGGTTTTCAGAGATCGATCATGAATGGAAAGTTCATTAGCCACTATCCCCTGTTTACGACTATTTTACTCTTAAATAGTGTAAGATTGTTTATCACTTGTCTTTGTTTTTTGAATTACTTGATATTTTTCTGCCTCATTTCAAAGATTATCGGCGTCTTTCATTTTTTCGCAGTTCCATTTATTGGATTTTATGCATAAACAATAAAAGTCGATTATCAAACGTATTGAGTGCCAAGCAGTTGAAAAAATAAGCAAACACAAGCAATAAAGACTCTTACACTATTCAAGGGTAAAATAGTAGTAAGCAATTGATGTAGTAAATGATTATTCATTCGCTCATGATCGATCAGGGAAAACGAATTTTTCTGTTTTTCCAGGATTTTGCAAAGAAAAACGAAAAAAAAACAGTTTTCTACGGGTCGTCATATCACTGTAGATCATTTAATGTCATATTTTCTGAATAAAGCGGTTATTCACCAATTCCCCAATGAGTGACGGGGCTCAAATTTTGGTAAAATGTTCCCTAGGGACTACCTTACAAATCCTCAAAATATTTTTTAAATCGCCCAGCAATTAATAAGGGCTGCCCTAAGAACTGGGAACATTTGGCTGAAACACCCTGCATAACAGTGGGATCCTGCAGTTTTGAACACAAACTTTTCCACTTCGCAACCTCGCGCTAGTTAAGTAGTTTGCTAATTCTGCGAAAACCAGACTTGATTTCTGGGCAATTTTTCCAACAATAATGGCTTAATCGGCTAGACCACAAGCTTATCTACACAACCGTACGTATTTTAGTGCAAACTAATTGATTTTAATAGGTGAAAACTATGCCAGACAATCAATTGGATTTTTACGCAATAATCCAGGCACTTTTAGAAATATTAAAAAAGCTCTCTACGTTGTTCTTTGCCTGTTTACCAGCTTTCGAATAAAGAGCTTATCAATGCTGTAAAATAAAAATTGTCCATCTGCTGACAGAAATTTTCTTAATTTTCCGAAAAACTAACAGTATAATCGGAAAATTTCTCAATGATTTGGGAAACACTTTCAATTTGCTATACAATGTGTAATTCAAATGGGGTAAAATATTCAAACCCCACTATCTCTGAAAGGAACTGAGTCCGAAAAAGATATTTTGGTGAGTCAAAGCGAGAAAAAAAATCGGACAAAAATTGACCAAAATTGCACCGATTCTTTGGTGGTCGCTGGTTAGATACTGACCTACCGTAATGTTATGGTTTAATCTTGATAAGAAAGCAGCTGTCAGTATTAAATATCTCGGATTTCCATGACATTAAACGACGAGTTTTCTTGTTTACTGATTGAACACACCCACACAACACAAGTTTAAAACAATTAAAGTGAAATAACATAATACACAGTAATAAAACAGAAAAATTTTTCAAAATAGGCACCATATCTGTGTATTCAGCAACTGTAAATTGGGTCATATTGACACTACACTAATGTTACACTGAAGAAATTATAAACACTATGAAACTAAACACTAACAAAAGTTAAAAGACAAAAATATCCGAAAAACTGCAAAGTGATAGTTAAAAAATTACACCACTTCCACAATCAGCCATAAAAAAGTTAATACACAAAAAATATTCGTAAAAATTGTACAACAAATAAACTAGGTCGACACAAATACATACAATCAACACTACCACAAGCAATTGATCTAACAATAAGAATGTTGTTAATATCAACAATTTACCTGACGCCTTAAGTCGGCCGGTATTAATTACTTTTGTGTATAAACACACATATTTATCGATAAACTTGTTCGATTCCAGTAGCTCTAAAAATCTTGATGAAATTTTCAACCCCTATTTTCTCGAAAACAGGGCCATATCGACCATCGACATATTACAAAAATTGGGGCCCTAAACGTGCCTTAAATATTTCACCGTATTTCGATTACACGCTGTATACCTGTAGGACAATTATGTTAAAATACACAATCTTGACCAAGTTATGAGGTAAAATATATTAAATTGTACAAAAATTCAAATAAACATGCTGAAAGATTTTTGTCTGTAATTCAAATTTATACCATGTTGAAAAATGAAACAAACCTTTAGATGCTTTTCAAAAACCAACTAACCATTAGAATTTTCACGTTAAATTTTGTCTGACATGGACCTTTCCGAAATAATGAACCAAACTAAGAGTTATTAATAAGGATAAATTTACGAAAGGTAGCATTAGTAAGCGTGGAAGAATTTGTTGGAAATACTGGAAATGATTTACAAGAATTTACTCCATGGTTGACAATCAAAACAACAGAATTGTGGCTTGAGAACATAAACATGAAGATCTTACTATTACAAGACAGGTCTTGAGTAAGTCATTTGAAGAAAGGCTGAAAAACAATTATATGAAATTCCAGCAAAACTACTTTACCAGGTCCAAAAAGTTCCGACACTTTGGGCTGGTATCTGAGTATAAATATTCTCAACCACTAACTGGCGGACATTTAAGAATTAACTTTGTTATTCAGTTTTCAGGCACTAACACTCTGACAATAAATTATATTATTTGATGCCTTAGGAATCAAAAATTATCGAATTCAGAAAAGATTCATACGAAACTGATTTTGCAGCCGACAGTCTATTCCCTCCTATCTTGTGGTGTAGTAAAGCTGATTTTTTTTATAGATCTACCAACAATTGTGAATCTATTCATGTATGATTTGGTTCTAGTTTTTATCACACTTATTCGAATTGTATCATTTTTCTCTTCTTAAATTTACAAACCGAAGTCTATTTAAGTATTAGAAGTGCCAACATTTGTAATCAGAAACTCAGAAAAAAATGTTTTACAAAAGATTGATTTTGTTAATCATAATTTCTTGAAATACGGCTAAAATTTATTATGGAGATATGTTTTTGTACGGATCGTGTGTGTTAAATACTTATCCTAAAATAATTAATGTAATATTGTTGCGTGTTTCACTTAAATGTTCTTAGCTCTAATAGAAACACCTATTAATAATGAGCGAGTTAAAAAATATTTCAAAGATTGATAGGAGGGCCCTTGGAGATTAATTTGGCAAAATTTGAATCCCGTAGCTCAACGGGAAATTGGTCAAAAAATACTCGTTTTAGAGAAGGTTGCAATTTTGGAAACCGAGATAAACACGTCAAATAACTCAAAAAGACTCAAGGATACTCGCCACATAATTGCTTTCCATTTTTCTCTATCTTATTCTGGTAAATACACTAAGTATTTCTATCTGTTCCAGAAAAAAATGGAGAAAAACAAATAAAATCAATGTGAAGAGCATCTTTGAGTCATTCTCGTTAGAAACGATCGTTCATTAACCAGCTTTCCGATGAGCTACATGTCTCAAATTTTGCTCAAATTATCTCCAAGGAATTTCCTATAAATCTTTAAAATGTTTTCCAAATCTGTCGTTAATACTAAGTGTCGTTATAAAAGCTAAGAACATTTCAGTGAAACACGCGGTATAGTGTGTAATGAAATTCAAAGGTCAAGCTGAAGGGTCCCTTTTTCATACGAAATATATTCTACACATAATAATCAATAACGCATTTAATTCAAAGAGTTTAAATATTGTTAAAATTTATGCTTCAGTTATATGTGACTGAATGTTAATAAATTAGACCGCATTAGTGTGACTGATAGTGATTGAAATTTGTGTATAGATTTAAATTGTATTTAAAATTATTCAGAACTGATCTAAATCACAAAAAAAAGGATTTAATTGGTGCAACTAAATAGCACAAAATAAGTAAAGAATTTTCATATAATATTATTATCAACGTTTGCTATTTACAGTAAAATTTCATTTCATTTTTGATCAAACATTTGAGTAATGTAAATCTTTTTATAAGTTTAATTTTCTAATAATTAATAGTCTTTGATACAATCATATTAGCATTTGTAGTGGTGTGATTGTAAACAAGTTTTTGTTTCAATAATTTAGCAATTTAAATATAAAAAATTATCATAATTTTAGTTGAATTTAATGATTGAAATCATGATGATTTAGACCAAAATTATAATTTCTCTCAATTTATAACTATTTATATAAGTTCAGTCTTTTATATAATAAAAAAATAACTGGATCACGTAATAACGATTATCTAATACTAGAGCTAACTGGTTAAAGATGGTGGTCTGTTGGAAAGTTTTAATGAAACAGATTTTTTAGAATATTTAATCTCAATTATTGTATTGTAATCATAGAATTGATAGTATAAACAGGAACCCGTCTTCGCTATATTTCACACATCGAGAATAGATGCCAAGACTAATAAACGCGCTCAATTAACGTGTGTTTTATAGGAAAGAATTCTTGCAAAAGAAGCAAAATTGGCCAAGTTATAAGAAAAAATATAAGAAATTGTACAAAAATACGAAAGCAACACGTTAAATTTTCATCTGTAATTCAAATTTATATCAACATTTAAAAAAACAGGAAAAACCGTTAGAGGCTACAGGAAGTGCTTTTTTTCAAAAATCTATCTCCGGTTGTCGTAGCTTCAAGGACAGGCGAGAAATCGCGAGTTAGAAATTCACATTTTCGCCGGTTAAAACTACTATAGCTACTCTTTGCCGTTAAGAACATTTTGATTTCAGAAATTTACCTTAACGGAAACTTAATAAATCTTAGAATTAATGTAACATATGTCCCTTGTTTCATGAGAGAAAAATCGACTAATTTATGAAAACAAAAACTAAATATAACGCAGAAGCTGAAATGTAGTTTTAAAAACCTGAACTTAATTTGCATCCAAAAGACATTGTTAAATCTTATTCCGTAAATCTGGATTGGATAAGAATCTGCGATTATAGTTTAAAATATTGAAGTCAATAAAAGTCGAAATATAACTTGACTAATTGTGCTTATGAAAAGAGATGCCACTTCTGAAAGCCGCCTGGCAGTGCAGTTAAATGCTGCGCAAGTAATTAGGATAATTTAGTATTTATTTTCAATATTAATATAATTTATTATGCCCTGTTAATTCACAACTGCTTAATGTTAATATCCAGTCCACTATTATACTAAAAGGCACTTTCTTATTATTCATCTTGGAATTAACAATATGTTAACACAGGTATCACTTATAGATATCGATGAGCTTCGCTTGTGCCGTGTCCAGTTTAATATATTAACTCTATGATTGTAATGGATTAATTGCCCCATTATGTTAACATGCTGTTAAATAATTATTCTTAATTCTTTTTAACTGTGCTACAGTAATGTCAGCATATATACATTTACACTTATTTAATCAATATAAACATTAGTTGAAGAATTTGATTGTTGTGCGAAACCTACATCAATATAAAATTTGTTTCAGTTACATCAGAATTCTATTGTTATGAATTATACAGCGTTTTTCTGCCAAACGTTCCCAGTTCTTATGGCAGCCCCTATTAATTGTCGGACGATTTGAAAAATATTTTGAGGATTTGTAGGGTAGTCTTCAGCAAACATTTAACCAAAATTTGAGCCCTTTCACTCATTGGGAAATTGGTGAAAAACTGCTTCAATCGGAAAATGTGGAGATCGAGTTCATTATAATTTGACATTAAGTGATCTACAGTGATGTGACGATACGTAGAAAACAGTTTTCTCTCATTTTTCTTCACGAAATCCTGGAAAAATTGAAAAATTCGTTTTCCGAGATCGATCATGAATGAGTGAATAATCATTTTCTACATCAATTCTTTTTTCAACTGCTTGACACTATACGTTTGATGACCGACTTTTATTGTTTATGCATAAAATTCAATAAATGAAACTGGGGAAAAAATAAAAGACGCCAGCATTTTTAAACTGAGGCAGAAATAAAAAAAAAATATCAATAATATAAGTATCAAGTAATTCAACAAAGAAACAAAGACAAGTGATAAACAATCTTACACTATTTAAGAGTAAAATAATAGTAAACAGCTGATAGAAGTTAATGAACTTTTCACTCATGATCGATCTCGGAAAACGATTTTTCAATTTTTCCAGGATTTCGTGAAGAAAAATGAGAAAAAACTATTTTCCACGTATTGTCATATCACTGTAGATCATTTAATGTCAAATTAACAATGAGGTCGATCGTAACATTTTCCGATTAATGCGGTTTTTCACCAATTTCCCAATGAGTGACGGGGTTCATATTGTAGTAAAATGTTCGCTGGAGACTACCCTATAAATCCTCAAAATATTTTTCAAATCGCCCGGCAATTAATAGGGGCTGCGATAAGAACTGGGAACGTTTGATTAAAGACGCGGTATATAAATAGTTTGTTTTGCTTTAAGGGTAAAGTTCCTACTCGACTAGTCTATCGCCAATTCCATATAAAATACATTGCATCGTTCAACTCGGATAACTCAACAACGGTAACAGATATCGAAATGGTATATGCCTCATTTTACTCTAAATGTGATTCTCTAACGGCGCACGGTAGAAGTTTTTTTGAAAAAATTAACTGGATTTCCGGAAATCCG
>JACDRQ010000883.1:0-16091 GCA_013841215.1 Hycleus cichorii
GTGCTCCAAGAGTTTCCTTTGTAACTCAAAGCTCAACTGGAAGTTTGCAAAACAAAAAAGGTCTTCAGATGCTCTTTAAAAGGCTGTTTCTAGTACGAATCTATGACGTGATATCTTATCAAACATGAGCGATATCGATTATTAAATACTGGCCATTGAATCGAAAAAGATGTACCCACTCTAGCACTTCCATGGAATTCGTATTTCTCTGAAATGTGCTTAAAAAGATGCAGAAACAGAAATAGAGCTCCAATTCCGCAGCTACGGAACTCCCCCTTCAATAAATCGTAATTTGATTGTAAATTTCCGATATTATCAACGTTTCTATTCTATAGATAGAATAACAAATAAATTAGCGAATGTAGAGGAGAAAAGAAAAATTAAGGGCCAAAATAAAGACGGCGATAAAGTTTTATCAAGCGGAAAATTGTGTTGATAGTTCAACAACAACAACGATGATGGCGATTATGATTCTGGAAAATAACAGTAATCGTTATCATTATTAGAAAATTACCTGCAACGGTGACATTATGCGTTTGTGATGCTAATCGGAATGCTGGTGCTTCACTGCTAACTTCACAACGATAAGCACCAGAACTGAGTGAACGGCTCAAATCGGTCAATAATAAATCGCAACCATCGGGCATACAATGCGTTTTGCTTTGATCCACAGTAACACCAGGTACGGGGAATACCATCATTGTTTTCGTTGTACCCTTTGATGGTGGTGCATAACGGAAGAATTCATGATCATCCTTATACCATTTCACAGCATATAAATCTTCACCACCCATATCAAAGCGACAATGTAATTCCATATCTTTGCGTGGATCTTGTAATGCCGGTGCTGTCATATTTGTCAAACGTAATCCACAACATTGATCCACTGAAAGAAGGAAAGATAACTATTTAATTTTTGTCCCGTTGATTTTTTCCAATGATGAGGGGTTGGAAACAACCGAAGGATAAAAACGTAATTTAGATAATATCAAATTCTATCTCTATCTCACTTCTACACAAATACACCAAGCTTTGAAAATTACACTGTGTGCTGATCGCTTATATTACCGGATTTCCGCACACTATTCCCAAATCTAACCGGATCACATCCTCTGAAGAAGAAGACGCGTCTTAATAGTTATTGCGTATGAGGTAGAATGAATCGTAAGAATCTTCTTAGATTAACTTTTGATCAATTCACCCCTACGCACTTCCGTTTTTTTTTTTAAATTTCTTTAAAGAGGGTGCGTGTGTTCAAAGAGAAAAAAGTGATTGATGATTATACAAAACCATCTGCTACACAAAATACAAAATCGCTCTTTAATAGAGAGAAAGATTTTGATTATTGAATTTTTTCGAATCGATAATTCCCAACATCAACCCCTTTAGTTTTTGCGATTTTTAAGGGTATTATTGATGTACGCTCGTATCTCTAGAGACATCTACACATGCTCCACCTAATCCACAATTCTAACCCTCTTTACTTGCACCCAAGTTAACCGTATAGGTTTTGAAAGACGAAGACGTAAAGATTTACCCCATTGGGAACCACCGGTGGTAGTAATTCCTAAAAATTATCTCCTTATCAACCATTATAGGCTATTATCGTTGGGTTTCCACTCGTTATAAGAAACGAATCGCTAAAGTTTTTTTGCTACAATAACAATAATTGATATAAAAGGAACAAGGGATTAGATAATTAATAACGAACAAACGATAATATTGACAGCCGTTGGCGTTGTTTTTCTTTCTCTACCTACCCCTTTATTGTATTCTCAACCGTTTGTATACAACTAAAATCGTTTATTTTTGGCTAAGAATTTGTTATTTGGTCTTTTATCCTATTAAATGTGCCCGTCTTTACGTTATCTCAACTTTCCACAGTTGGAATTCTCTGTCAAGTTTCAACTTAAATGATAAAGATAAAAACCACCCCCTTTACGCTGTGTGTTGTTTTTACGTCTTATAAGGACTTGTAAAGATTGTTACCCCTTCTAACGATTCAAAAACGTAATTAAAGAGTCACCGATCCGAATGACCACCCTTGAGCGACTATCAGTGTGGGTAATCGATCATTGTCTTAGAAGTTTGTGTTATTTTTGAGATATTTATGCAAAAACGACTCAATTCCTGCCACAATCTCCACCGCCACCACTATAGCCAGATTGGAATCAGATTTAATTATAGAACTGTGATAATTTATTGGTGTCGGTTTGATAATGGGAATAGAGAAAATCGCATAGTCAGAGAATGAAAGAGGACTATAGAGACGACGATAACGATGTACACCTCTGTTGTTGTTGTTGTTGTTCTTGTTGTTTATTGTTGTGTCTACCAGCGCTATCATTATCAAATACTATTGAAACGTTGCCTGTATTATCCGGTATTTAACACGACTAGTTGTAGATTTTTCGTGGTCGATCCATTCTCTCTCTGCCTGTATAACCCAACAAACAGGCTATTTACTTTATCGTCATATAAATCAAATTGTTGGTAATAATAGAACGGCGATAGTAGTGCTTGTCAGCTGATTAAACAATACAAAATCGGTTTTGTCTTGTTCGTTGTCTTGTTTCTTTTTTACCTGTCTCGGATTATTTGTACAGATTTTTGAAACACGAACCCAATTTTGCATCATTCGGTATTTTTGTAAACTTCTCCGCTCTAGAAACTGGCCAATGTTGCCGATTTCCAAACAAATCAAACTCGATTGGAAACTTTCTGAAAAATCAATTATCCGTTTGTTGTTGTTTCAATTTTTTCCCATTTTATTTTGTTGGAAAAATATGAAATCCCAGCAAGACCACCTCTGTATTGTCTTGGAAATTCCCAGGATACGTTCAAAGCTGTTGCAATAAATTTCCGAAGCAAGCTTCATATTCCAGTAGAAAATCCCTAATAATAAACTACATACGTATAGTTTCGATTAAAATACAACACAATTTTCGAATGAAAATCGTTTTTGGAACTTTAAAACATCGGGTGTGAGTTGAATAAATTTGGTAGAGTGTCAAAAATTTTATGAAAACAACAACGGCTATAATATATATCGATGAATGGAATAGGGGGTGGAATTTATAAATTTGTAGCTTATATCATAAATTCATTTAAACAAAACCACCATTATCATCAACAATAGAGTTTCAAAACTACCCATCTAAACTGGATAAAACAATAATCAAGTCTGATGATGGGTTTTTTATTATTTTAAAAGGGTGCAAATACAAATTTCGAAACCTATAAAGTTTCGTTAATTTATCATCGATATATAAGACTAAAACGAGGGTTGTGAGGAAATTACATAACCATCCAATTGAAAATTCATCACCCCTACTATTTTAGATAATTACCCTCGATTTCCCAATTAGCTTGTCTCATTTTTCTTCAACTTGTCTGGTTAGACAATTACACCAATTTTAGAGAATCAACAAAAACGATAAAATCAACAATGTCGACATCTTTTTGTCAACAATCTTGATGGTGGTGGATTTTTCGGTTAACCAAACCTACCCTTAAACTTGAACATATCTATAGAGAGAAATAGAGCAATATTGGTGGAGAAATGAAGAAAATCGTAGGGTTATACGACAGGAATTGTACAGGATCGTTCCTTATGGAATAACACGAGTAAGCAATTTGTCTTTTTGGTCAAAGTCTCGAAATAACCCCAGTTACAATCCGCTTATCATATTATAAATGGCTACTGACACAATACTAACACCAGCATTGAAACTGAGATAGTGTACGACATTTTTTCACCCCTTAAATCGAATCCACCCCTCTCCATTGCAATACAATACGGAAACATTGTTGGCAATAAACCACTTTCAAAGACCGGTTATGATCGTGTTGATATACTTGTACATGGACTTTAATTGGTGTTATAAACTGGAACGGTCAATATACACAAGTGGTTATAATAACAAGAATAGAAATTTTATGTTTCTAATATAAACAACCCGGACGAAGATTGGAGTTGAAATGAGACAGAGCAAATTGTATGGAAATTCAACCGCAATCGTAAATTTTCTACTTTCTATCAAATTCCTAATAAACTATTTCGGGGCGCATCCACCAAATTTCGTTCTATTAAAACTTATCTGTATCGATGATTGTATTCGGTACAAACATTTCATTATTTCCACATACTAGAAGGTTCTGAAAGGATGAACAATTCTGTCAAATAAGCTGAAACAAGATAATCGTGTTAGTTTCTATTCTCAGCATTCTTTCTCTCTCCTCCAATTCTTGCTTATTTTATCGTTATTCGTAAGATCTATTTCCCGAGAAATACAATATAGAATTTACTGTAAAACAAAGGTGGTGGTGTTTTCCTTTTGCTTTCTTCTTCATCCCTGTATTCGCTCGAATTTCGGATAAATATAACGAAATTTATAAATGTGCCAATTTTCGTTTATTGTCATTAATTCCATCATTTTTATGGTATATTGTTGGGTTTTTTACGTATTTTCGTCGTTGCTTTATTTAAAATATCTTTCAATATACGATGCAAGTCGTATTGCCCCCAAGATCTTTAGATTGAATCCGACAACAAAAGCTTAACTTTGAACTTTCAATACAATTTCAAATTTAAGATGCTTTATTGCTTTACGGTCTTTTTCCATATTTTTTCGCGTTTATTTATTTAGTTTCCAGCTTTTCTTTCTCCATAAAGAATTTAATTTCTTATACATACAAGTCGACAAATTGAAAACATTGAGTTTAACACAAAAAAACAATACAAATAATTAACTATAAAGATTATCCTTAAAAGACCATAGAATAGAAATTGTATAGTTTTATTGTTCGACTAATAAAAACGAACGGATTAAAACTGGCAGGGCGCAATTGGTTAGAAATTTCCTACAGGACAAGAACAAGAAGAAATATCAATCTATCTATAAGAAAGTTGAACATTTTTCAAAGACAATTTATAACTTTTGTCAAACGTGTAATCTAATATTGGTTGGAACTTCTATAACGAAGATCTACACACACTACAGGCACAAGAAAAAATAAAAACACAGAATCAAAATCGCTATCAAATAAAATAATAGACATGAATTTGTAATTTGATTTGATGATCGATTCAGACACAAAGAGGTAAAAAAAAATTAAAAGAATTTGTAATTCAAATAGGTTTAGGTTAAATTGAAATAGATGCGTTGACAATTTTATTACATATTGTGCTTTTGTCAATTAATTTCAACTCGTTTTTTTTTCACTCATTTTTATTGCCGACTAAATATTTCTCGTTATTTTCTATACAATTTTGTAATTTCCAATTCTACAGGTATTTAGAACGGTGAGATTCTACAAGTTTATAGTTTTATGTATAATCTACTGTTAGTATTCATTAAATTATTCGTATGCAGAACAGCTCAAGTTTCCCTATAGAAGTCGCTCCTCGATCATTTATTTTTCGCAACAAATTTAATTACTTTCGCCTATTATACAATTCAATTAAAACAACTTTTAATAAACGTATAGAGGATTTATTCAAGTTTCAAGACTTGTAAAGAACATCCACTATTAAAATGATATATGGAAGATTCAGATACGGTTTCGATTCGTTATCGACTAGACGATGGAAATCAGAAATATCGAAAGTGATGGAATTTCTTCAAATAAAACACAATAGATAGTTATTTCAACAAATAATTCACCAATTTTCATCTATTGTTGCTCAAGTTTTATTACGATACTTTTTTCGGTATTTAGTTATATTTTGTGCCACTTTTTGTGGCTCTTTACGGCTTCAATATGCTTCAATCTAATACATGGGAGCCCTAAAGAAGCCGCAAAAAAGTGGCAAAACATTGACACAAAATATAAATTAGATCAACTGAATATTAGTTTGTTCTTTGTAAAAATTCTAAAAAATTCACCAATTTTCCAAAATACTGTAACTATAGAACACACGAATTCAAATGCCCTTAATTTGGAATTGTAATTTAGGTAATCTAAATTTCTACCCTTAAAATTAATTAATTGTGCTAATTGGAAAATGTTCAATTTTGATTATTTTAAAATATTCGAATAAAAGGGGTGAAAATTGCAGTTTTAAGATTAAAAGTTGTAGTAAACTGGTCAAATTCAGTCCCACTATACGTTTAAAAGAGGATTTTCTGACCAAGGGCGCATTTTAGGGGTATTTCTATCTACCGATAATTTATAGTAATTATTTGATGATACTCGATCACTCTGTATTTTGATCCAAATTGGTCAACTGGACATTAAATCGTGGTCAATTTCCAAACCATTAACACAAATTATAAATAAAAGCCAATTATTGTACTAAATATACAGGGTAGAAGGTATAAAAATGGTTAAATTGGGGCAAATTGTGTAGTTCTCGAAATATTTAGAAATAATCAAAATCTAAGAAGTTCTTTTTATCTTTGACCGGCCTTATTTGACACATCTTTGTAACTTTCTAAACTACATCTAATAGTGTAAAAAAGCGTGCATGTAGTGTAAAGTGTAATGATCCTGAATGATCAGATTTCGGTTGAAAAGTTTCCACTCTTCCCTCAATATCTTCTCAAATAGGGCCGGTAAAATACAAAAATAATAGTTTCCAAACCCGAATTTGAGCCACCCTGTATTAATAAATAATACCCCTTTTACGTGCAATAAAAAGGAATTGTATATCCCCCGAAAAGTGTTCAAACTGAAACGATTCAATGTTGAATACTGGAAGAAAGAAACCATAAGAAATTGCTGACAATTCTAAAACCTACATACAGATAGATATAGAAGGATACTTTTACAACAGGACGTCAACATCTTTTGTTACACTTGAACACTCCTTATAGACACTTTAATGCCGTCTTTTTCCTTGCTTGTTCGTAGAGAGAAATCAGACGAATCGAGCGAATATTAATTTGAACCAAAAAAAAGAGAACGAAAAAGTATATTTGATTCGATTACACAAAAACAACCCTAATTCATCCCCATTTACATTGAATATACGAACACTCATATTACTATAAAGTTTCTGACTCTTTACGGACTTATTCATATTACTCTCGAAATTACACTCACAATAATACTCTAGATAACATCTAAATATGTGTGTGTATCGAATTTACAAAAAGGCCTTTTGAGTAATTCGATATTGGCAAAAGGAGGGTTTTTGTATTAAAGAAAATTTTAATGATATTGCGACATAATCGAATTCCGTATTGGCGCATCCACCATTCTTTTACAAATGAATGATCGATGGACATGATCGAAAACAAATTGAATTCGAATTTTCCACAATAACACATTTTTGAAAATAGAGAAAAATCGACAATCAACCCCTTATTATAATTTCGAATAATCCGTTAATTAAACTTTTATAATAACCACAATTTCTATAACTAGATTGAAGTAGGCATTCTAATACGGTTGTATAAGGGTTGAAATATAGTTGTACTACCCTCTCTCATCCTGTGATTTTCAACTCTATTAACTTAAAGATTGTAGAATGGTTTGTTGTTGTTATTATTGTTCTGAAACGGCTTGAATTTTACCCCTCTACAATTTGAAACACAAACTACAATTATTATCACTTCTACTATTCACTCTTTGGAAACTCTTATCAACTTGAAAAAGACTATTTTGGCCTTATTAAGTTCTTTAATTACACCATAAATAACGTTTAAATGACCGTTAGTCGAGTGTTAAATATACAATCTGACCGTAAAGATTATGACGGTCGGATAATTTAAAAAATATTGCCATCGGTTTATTAAATAAAACAACAAACCGGAAAAACATGAATAACGATGAAATTATCACAATTTTCCAGATAATAACATTATCAGTGGTAATTACAAAACTAGAAATTCAAATTGCGAAGAATTACCTTAAAAGTTGCGATTAATTATCGATAAATTGAAGCTATACGACACAATCAATTTTATTGAAAAGCTTTTATAAACTGAACTCGAAGCTTTTACTCTTCCTGGAGAAAGCTTTTTCACAAAATCATAAGCTGAAATTATTAGATTCTTTGTTGAATTGACTGAAAACTGATTTTATTTTTGGAAAAATAAAATCTCAGACTTTTAGTTTCTTAACAATTTGATCAAATTTTCAGTTTTCATAAAATACGGATAGATATTTCAATTGGAGTAAATAATTTGCAGATTACGATTATGTGTTATAATCTTTCACCATTATTTGGCCTGAAATTCTATATTTTACATAACATGAAAATTACATCGAAATACTGTAATAATTACCAACTGATTACTGAAATTCTCTTGAAAATTATTAAATTATCTGCATCGTTAACTGAAAAACAAACATGTATGTAATGGAATATCAGATTTTCAATTTTTCAGTAAATTAACGATGACGAGCAACTAATTAGACATGTTTTAATAAAATCTAATTAGCTTTACATAATTGGAAATAAAAGCTACCAAATTAATGAATCGAAAAATATCTTGAAAAAATAAATCTGAATTTAATTTTAAAACTTCAGTTGATAGAAAAACCTTCAGATTCTTATTTAGACAAGTTAGAATTATGATTGTTATTAAAGCCATAAATATTTTCGTCGTACTGAAATACAACTGAAATAACTATCTACACTAGTGGTGTCTAATAGAAATATATGAATAATTTTTAAACTACTGAAACATTGAAAATCTATTGGAAAACTTTGGAAAATTAAAAATTTATGACCCCAAATGCTGAAACTAAATTCCCTCAGTTATTGAAAGATGATCTTTCGCCAATAATAAAACCTCTTATAACTGAAGAAACTTGGAAAATTACTTGGAAAATTTTTTCGGTCGATCGCGAAACTCCATCACATTAATTATTAATCGAAAATGACTATTTTTAAATATTTCAGTTTGTATCTAATTAGGTTTGCACACTTCAGTTGCCAATAAGCCAATGGGGATTTGCAAAATTGATGGATATACGAATAAAATCGATAGAGTAATGTTTCTACTACACCTGAATAATTCTCTAACTGTTCAATTATTTGTAAATCTATGCTGAAACTTTCAGTTATCAGTAAACTAAAGCTAATATATACATATACTTTTACATAAAAAAACAATAAAGTTGCTGAAATTTTTATAGTTTACTATTTTTGAGCTCGAATCGGAGATTGCAGATTATTTTTAAAATGATTGACCTGAAACTTAATAATTGACATGTTACGTTGGATTTTCAGGAATTAAATTATTCTGAAAATATTAAATTAACCGTCATATTCAGTTAAAAAGTTTCCATTGTAAAATCTCCAACAATCAGATACAGATGCCTGAAAGGTCGATCTATCCAAATACAAAATTTTCAATTATTCTGCTAATCCTGAAGACATTTAAAAAATAAAATTATTGATAATGGAAAATAAATAACAGATGGGGTAGTCTAATTTCATCAATCTGAAATTGAATTTGTACGTTGAAATCTGACATTTTTCTCTGTATAAGAAAACGAACAATTTCAGAGATGTCAATCGAAAAGTCCATTACAATTATTTCAATTTTTCTATAAAATCGCTTCTTATAACAATCGAAGATTAAATAAGAACAATTTTCAGACATTGAGGAGTTTTCAGTGAAGCTGAAATCATTATCAACTATTTTCTATTATTTCGATTGAATTAAAGGCGTATTGAGAAATGTGCAACTGTCAAAAACAGACATCGAAAATTGGTATTTCGCTTGAAATACAGCTTTCTAATTTCAGCTTTACAAAAATTTGTAATTAAAGATCACAAATTGTTCTAAATTAGAAAATTTAAAATTTAATGAAAAATTGAAACTAGATTGGAACTAATAAAATACCTTTTAAACTGAAATTAAGTCTTAATTGCAAACTAAACGCTTCATTGTTGAATATTTTAAACATTGAATTGAATATTTAATATTTAAATTACGACCTGAAAGACATTTGGTAAGAAATTTTCAGTACAGATTATTTTTCGTAGTCGCAAAGCTGAAATATAACTACTTTTAATTAAAGAAATAAAATAAAAGAATCTTCGAAAGTTTTCAAAGAATCGTAATGATTCTCAGATTACTGTATTATTTGAAAAGCTTATAGTTGGAAAGTTTTCAGGCATCTGTAAAATGCATCCAAACTATCAATGACAATAATTGAAACAAAAAAAAATTGATGAATCATCTATGTTTAATATTTTCCAGTAAACACCCCTGAAGCTTTAATTATAAAATTCATAATTATTTCAGTTTTTCAGGGATGATTTCTCTTAATAAGCCGGTTTAAAATAATTGAATCAAACTGCAATAAGAGCTGTATTGTTGGCTGAAAAAAAAACCGATGGAGAATTTCAAGTAAATGCAATTAGCATTGCTAATTTTTTCAATAAAATCACCAGGACTGAAAGAAATACGATTAAGATCAACTGAAAAAGGGGTTGGAATTCTATAGGAGATGAATTAGATATTTCCGTTAAATTACAGATTTATTGGAAAACTTGCTACGATCAAAAACAGATGACTGAAATGTTAAAGTGCTGAAAATCAGGTTTTCAAGTTCCGACAGTGAATATTTTTCAATCTAGCCTTGTACAACTGACATAATTAATTATCAGACTCGATGTCGATTAAAATATAAAAAATAATAATAATAATAATGATCGATAGAATAATGAGCTTTTAATAAAATCGTTGGTCAATATTGAAAACATTTTTCGAAATTACAATATAATCCACCATCTAGATTTTCAGCATTTTCAGGGGATTACTTAATTACATTGCTACAAAAACGATGTTTCTATTTAAAAACGTTACAATAAGAGAACGAAAACCAATTAACATCGTTTCATTTAAGGTAACTGTAATGAATGCCGTCATCAATTTCTACGAGTTTCAGGAGATTATCGTTTGTAAGACAACAAGCTATCAAAAGCAATGGTACTTAGAATTAAAACAACAAGAGAAAGTTACTTATTACGCAGTTTTTCTTCCTAAATTTTAAGCACTGAAAAATCAATCAGCAATTTGCTGTTATTTTAAATAGTTTCAGGCGTACTGAAAACTTAAGCGCTTTCGAATTTTTGAAATATTTCAAATAACATGAAGCTTTCGGGTTTTTTCAGCGCAAATTCACGCAATCATATCTTTTAAAATAATTGCAATGTTGAAACTGTAACAGTTTTAAATTCGCTAAAATTACGATCTGTTACTGAAATGTTCAGTTTTCTACAATATCCTTGTCGACTTACAAAGGGTTGTTGAATATAGTGAAAAGCCTGAAATTACTAAATAATGGGTTATAACGAGTCAAGATAGAATCTAAACAGAATACAATTTCAGCGTTGACTTTTGAAAACTTTACAATATTACGATCAAAATACAATGTTTCAGTGGTTTCAGGGAGGCAACCTAAAGAAAAATGGTTGTTTTGAGGAATCGTTGTTGAAATGGAAAAAATTCAGTAAATTTGACAGTTCAAATCATCCTAACAAAGCGATAAGTTGATTAAATTTAAGCGTTTTATCATAAATAAAATATTCACAATTCCTGAAACAATGATGAATTGAATGTGAAGTTCTCAATGATTGAAAAACAAGGGAAATAATTCTGGAGATGATGAATTTTTAATAAACAAATTTCCAGTCGTAGAATTCTCTAATGTCTTATTATAAGTACCTGAAGTGATTATTAGTGGGATTTTTTTGAATTTCCAAGAGATTATTTTATAAAGTTGAAAAGTTGGAATGAAAAATTCTATATATTCTTTGTTTCAATAGAAAGTTGCACAATGAAACTACTGAAACGTTTATTATGAAATCTATATGAACTGAAAATTGAATTATCTATTTTTCATTAGAATTCCTTTTAATAAGTTCTCTTTAATTCAAAAGAAAAAATCATTGTAAAATGTACTGAAACCAATTAATTTTACTCTAACAAACTTTAACAATTATACTGAATTTTTCAATAGACTCAAATTTTCAGTACTTCAGCAAATTGTGTACTAGTAAAAGTTTTATTAATAATACAAATCAACCTTTAATAATTAATGAAATCTGTTTTCCATATTTTTCGAAATTGAAATTTTAAATTAGACTAGAGAATTTCAATTAATTCAGGTGAAATTACAGATTTTTTCATAATTTACAGCAATTTTAAGAATCTAACAACTGAAAACATTGTGCGCTTTTGTTTCAGCATGGATTTCAACAATAAAACGACTTTCTTTTGATGTTCTTTTCGCGTCTAAATTAAAATAAAAAAGGAAATCGTAAAGTATTTGGAAACCAATTAGTGTTATTCCAATAAATTTAAACGTTTACTGAAATTCAAATTTTCAATACTTGTATATGTTGAATAAACTTTTAATAGTCATTAAAGAATAGATGCAACTTTCAGGAGCACGTAGTTGGAACGAATCTCTCATTTATAAAAATATCGAAATTCAGCGATTTTTCTTCGAAAATTTTTACAGCTTTTGAATCGAACTATTATTATTGAACAACACATAAATCAAATATCACGTTTGCAGGAAATAGAACTAGGTATGTACCTATATACACTTACATATATTTACGTGACCTATCATAATATCGTAGATGTTCTATGATAGATCACCAAGATAACAATGTTATCCTGTCCTATTCAATAGAGGGAAAAATATAATAAACGATCCGTGGAAACTTGCTTGAATATTTCAAGAAAATCTTTTATTCGTTAAATTTTATCATTAATACCAATCAATTATCCATAATCATTGTACAAGTTGCTGGAAAACAAAAAAATTCTAACAAAGGGTTCGGTACAAGAGGGGGTGTGTCTGTTGATAAATGAATGTCGCAATTTATCTTCATATTGGTGTATTATTTATGTTTTCATCCACTAAACAGCACCGTTAAAATAGTGTTGATTTGATTTATCATCGGGAATTTTTTCGATCTGCCTCCGCGAATTCCAATCGAAAAAATGATGTATGGAATTTTCTAAAAGTTTCAATTATATTCGGTCGCAATATGATTCGTTCTTCTGTCGCACATAAATAATACAAAAAAAAAGAAGATAATAATAGAAAGCGAGATTGTGCCTTTTTCCCGGTTGAACGAATAGAAAAATCAAATAAAATTCGCCATATAAAAATACAGACTACCTATACACATAGACAATGACATCATTTTCTTTTAACCGGAAAATTTCCCCTAGTTGGTTAAATCTATCTGCCTGTTTCTATCTATGCTATCGTTCCGACAATTCCGTTTATATAATTCATGCAATTCTACAATTTTTCTATTATTTTCAACCTCGTTTTGTTTGATAATAATCGTTCACGTTTACTCTGTGTGTGTACAACTGAATGAATGAGAGGGAAATAACGAAAATCCACCCTCGACACTTTAATGATACGTCTGGAAGATTTCACATTATTAGATTTGTTCTTGTTAAGGGTGAGGGTGGCAGTAATAAGGTGATGTCATAGTTTTTCCTATATTTAGTTAGAATAGTAGAAAAATACCAACCAACCCCGTTATACATCAAAATCGGCCCCCTTCTATTTCCGTATATATATTCGACTATAGATCGTGTTTCCAACAATCACCCCCCAAAGATCTAATCTAATACCTGCCAACCTATCGTGTAATTTATTGTATATCTATACGACACATTACGTCTATAATATAAAATCTATAATATTACAACAAGAGACAGGGGGTGAGTCTTATTTATTTACAAAATTTACTCTAATATAGGGTGAGAATTTGATTACTTTCGTTAGGCATATTTTACGCCCCTTTACGCAACAATGATTGATTCGGAAAGGGGGTGTGGTAGTTGGGGTACAATTATTAAAGTTTCAATGTAAAACTAAAATTGTAGAGATAAAAATATTGAAGAAATGGAGCAATATGGAAATATTCAAACGAGACAGTCAAACCAGACAATTCCGAAAAAGATCTATCGAATCTTTTATCAATTTTTATTGTTGATTTGCTACGCTTGCTGCTACCGTCGATGGTGTGATGGAGAAAAATGGAGCAAAAAATGAACTCTTCTCTCCGTAGCCACTTTGGGGGCGATTGAATTTTTTCATTAAAGTTTAGAATTACAAATTCCCCAATACAAGTTGGAAAGCTTTTAAAGTACTCCCATCGTTCTTGTTAAAACAATTTAACTCAAATTCGGTTTAGTTGGTTGTCTTTAAAAGATATACACAACGTAGACAAAAAACCGTATAAAAAAAAAACTTTATAGTATAATTTTTACCTAAAATCGTTGCGGTAATTGTGAGCAAAATTCCAGAAAATCTCCACATTTTTCCGGTAATTCTCGCCGCCACTCTTGTTAACAACATCAATCAAACTGAAGAGTTTTAATAAAATTTGCCGGACGATAAAAGCGAATCACTAACTCTAAATAATTACGTCGATATTCTTTATAAATTTTTTATAAATGAAGAAAAGTCTATCTTTAATCCAACGGGAATTGTTAAGAGAGTTGCGACAGTTCCCGGACTTGTTCCGGGATCATATTTATAATTCACAAAATGTTAAAGTGCCACTCCCACTTTTCAACGGAAATTCTCACATGTAGAAATTATTTTTGGAAAATCCACCGAAAATTGCCAAATTGAAAATTTACAATTCCATTTCCAAATGAAATAAAAATTTATCAATCCGGTTAATCGTCCGGTTTTTGATTTAGATAAGGTTTGTGTTTCGCGAAATAGTGGGCGTGTCCCGTATTCCTACACTCTCTACTACGTATAAAACAGCCCCAGTTCAATGCTTTTGTATGTGGTAGGTATACAAGAGTTGGATATAGTCACTCTATATATATAGTAGATATATGTATATAGATAGTATAGGACTGGCTCCGGTACGTTCCGGGTTCCGGGCGATACTGAATAAACCCAACATCGGTACAATGTTTGTGGTAGTGGTGTTTGCGCGCCGAGATGCGTCGTGACGCCTTCGTCTCTTCACATATTTCGTATTTTAGACGATTATCAACCCCCTTTCAGAAACGACGAACTCTTTAAATTGGTGGTGAATATCGTCAAGTTTCCCTAACATGTCAATAATGTCTGCAAATTGAACAACGATTATTGTTGATATAGACTTGTCGATTTCTATTTTGTATAGCTCGAGTTTTTTTTGAACCCCATTTTAAATATTTTCTTCTACCACCCTATCGTTCTGCCAATGGTATAGTTTTAGTTTCCTTTTTCCTGTAGTAATTCAACGACAACTTCCTTTAAAACAACTATAACTATGTTGTCTTTGTCGGTTTTTATCAGAATTTATAGTAAAAATCCAACTCCTCAATAGTTTGTTGTTGTTAGGGGTGAATGTTCACCCCACCGGATATATGGCAATTATAATCGTACATTGAAGACGAGCGAATGGCGACAAGGAGAATTTTTCTTGGCCAACATCCAATATTTAACATTAAAAACCAAGATAACAACTTTATAATGGACTTAGAATGGTGGTGGAATTTTCTACAAGCGGAAAACCGGAAAACCAACACAACTACACTTACATTAACTACACACGGAGTGAAATAGAGAAGGAAAGACAAATCTACAAATAGATGGATAGTTTTCAGTGTACACCACCAACCACCTTGGCTATAATAACAGCAGCAACAACAACAACAACAACAACAACTGTACGGCAATCTGGAAAAGACTGGGATAATTTATAACATTTGCATTAACAGATCATTAACTATAATAACTATGATGACATTTTGATGGGCCCCAATAAACAACAACACAGTAGGAAAAATTCAGTTTGGTGAAAATGCAAAATGGGGAAAACAAACTGTATGTACATGCACGTTTACAGATTGTGTGCGGTAGATATGATTTACGTATCATACCGTACTTTAATAAACAAAACAACATTCTTTTAAATCTCAATAAACATAAATCAAGATCAAGATAAAGACAATTTTGGAAATTCTAGTAAATTCTATGAACACCTATTTATAAATCAAAATTTAAACGATTCAATTCTCCAAATCTAGTCTTATAATTCTCAGTAGACATACACCAGATCTAAAATTTCAACCGAAATTAAATCAAATGGAAAATCTTGAACATCTGTTTTCTTTAAAATAGAAACTCATAATTCA
>JACDRQ010000884.1:0-16303 GCA_013841215.1 Hycleus cichorii
CCAAGAGAAATCGAAAGTTTTCTAAACTGACAGAGATAGTCTATGCATTTTCCCCTCTTAAATTCTACTCTCTTTTCTTAAAAGAGAGAATCGTCAACTTTGATCTTATTATTAGTTAATTGGAAAGATATCTGGTCCACCTTCAGGTTAGACATCCGTTCCAGAAACCTATTCCGTGTAATTCAACAACACAACACGCAGTCGATTTTTTGCCACCCACTTTAGAAAAACTTCTCCAACTGTTCTGTATCGCAATCTTAACGAAACTTATTTGTTGTGANAGGGTGTCATTTCAAATTAGAACAAACGAGCAGCACGTGTTTGACTATAATTAGAATTGTGCCTTAATTAATTTCGATCAGATGATGATAATAATGATGATGTTGCTGAATTATCAATAAATTTACATTTTAATCAACAAAAATGCCCCTCCGGAATAATTATTAACAATCCAATAGATTAAAGGTAGGAAAACAATTGAGATTTGTCAAGAATCAAAGGTTGTTTTATGGGAGCTCTTAATGAATTCATGATCATAAAATTGAGGAGATGATTCAGTTAAATCGAACTAGACTAAAGTAACTAATACAACAAAAATCAACACTCTTACCTTATAACGCTAGTATTTCTTAACACAAATAAGTGATTAATTTTACAACTTACCTGAAAAAAAGAAATATAAATTAATCAAAGCTAGATTATAGGAAATTTATTGATAAATAGCACCTGTCTCTCAATTTACACGTATTCGTTTTCCACGAATCAAAGTCACGTCAATTACGACTGTCAATATTCAGGAGAGACATATTTTTTGTTGCTAAATCGATATGACCGCGTTAATCAATACAATATACAAAAAATTGTATATAAGACTAGTATCGTGCAAATTGAGGGATTATTGTATATTAAAATTTGAGGTATCGATAACAAATATTGTCTTTCAAGTAATCCAAGCTCATATTGGATAGTGGAAATCTCAAATAATTCTGAAGGAAGGGCTTCCAATTAAGTTCTAACATTTGTTGACAGTGGTTTGATGATAAATCGAAATGTTTCTGCGTTTCTTTTTTTGAAGAAGCCAGAGAAAAATAAAACGAAAATCGATCAGTTTATACTCAAGTGAACATTAAACAAATCAACATCTAAGGAAAGATTCGGTAAGACCACCTTGAGTGTATTTATATTGATTTTTATTAGTTTGTGAATGATTCTCGCGAACACAAAGAACAGAAGAGTGATTATGGTATTCTGTAACCGAAAAAGACATGAATACTGCTCTAATAGTTCGGTAGCGTTGAAAGAAAAGAAGAACGTTTGTAGTATTCTATAACTGTTGGCGTGAAAGTCATCAATGTGAATAGTTTGATGACGTTTAAAAGATAGAAGAGTATTTGCGGTATTCTGGCCAAAAGTCATAAGTAATTTGGTGGTGTTGGAGTCATTTGATTATTGATTCAATAGAGTATTATGCTGTTGATTTTAGCCCATAAGCGCTAAATTTGGGGAATTTTGTATTGGACATTTGAGAAGCCGCAACAATTAGTTGAATTAGAACAAATTCTTTTACAAAAATCAAATAATTTTATATCAAAAGTGTTTTTTTTTCGATTTTGATCAAGTTAATATATAGTAGTGAGATATTTTCGAAATTAAGTTGAATTTCCCACCAAAATCTTGAAATTTTTGACTAATGGGGCTACATTTTAAAATCAAAATCTTGTAGAACAGTGTTAGGACTTGCCAAAAAAATTGGCTGTCTTTTATCGCTTTTTAAGGCTCTAAATTTTTAAAATCTAGTCAATTTTGTAGAAAAAATAGTGTTCATTACTCGGGCGGAAAGTGTCTTTGCGGACCTCGTGTGTACGTTAAAGCCCTCGACGTACACACTCGATCAAATGCTTAACGCTATTCAACAAGATTTTAGCACCAAATTTCAGCAAAATTTTGCACTGTTAACCTACAATTTCAGGATCAGAACTCTTTACCTTCTTTTTAGACTTTCTGAAACATGTTTAGCACTTTCAGATCCTGAAACATTTGAATAATCAAGGTTGGATTAGGATTTCTAAAGCTTTGAACTAAATTCATCTCCTATCTTTCCTGCTCAAGTTGTAGCATATGAGATGGAACAGTGTAAGTTTTGTCCAATCAAATTCTGTTTTTTGTGTTATCAAAGTGGGTAAGTCTTTGTGAAAATCTAAAAATTTTATACCAGAAGTGCATTTTTTCTATTTTGCTTAAGATCATACTACAATACAGCAAGGTATTGTGCATTTTTTCTATTTTGGCAAGTCCATACTATAAAGGAGCGAAATGTTTTGAATATAAAATGAAATTTATTATCAAAATCTTGAAATTTAGAACTCGAGGTGCTACATTTTTTTTGAAATTTTACATTAAAATCTTGTAAAACAGTATTAAGGATTGGAAAAGAATAAAATTTCATTTAGCTTTTATCACTTTGAATGTTGGAAATTTGCATAATTATGAGCAATTTTAAACATTCTTCAACATTTTTGTTAGCACTCTTAGTCATTAAACCATTTCAATAATCACGATTGTATCTCCCAAGTTTTATACTGAATTGATTTTCTATTTACGCTACACAAAATCTGTCTTGTGGGATGAAATGCTTTGTAAATTTTGCTCAATAAAATCGTCTTTTCCACTGAAGTAAGTTTCTAAATATAAACATAGATAGCCTTTTATGAAACCAATTTGCATTTGTTATTTAGACACGAAAGACTCTTAAACATCTAGAATTGGTATAACAATCATCCTCATACTTACAATCTTTTTCGTTTCAACAACCACATCCTGTGGAGTAGATGGGAACGCTTTCCCACCTTCAGCCACATATTGCACACCAGGTCCTAGATGTACCATTTCCTCTACTTTATACGTAAATCTAAATAAAGTTCCACGTAACCACTTTAATCGAATATACACTTAAAAAAACAACGAGAAAAAACTCGATTGTTATCTCAAATTTCGGCCAAATATTAAATTTCAATTTAAATGCCACAAACTCTACTTGGATATTTTTTAATCCCAACAAAATTCCACAATTATCCCACATTATCCCTTAAATACCCTTTCCCACAATACTGTGTGTAATGATAACAAAATAATCCTACTATCATTGAAAAGACGTGGTAGATTTTCTGATTTTCGACATTTCAACAACAGACAATATTCGAATATCTTGCGGAAATATGATAAAAGATTATAACTGCAAATTGTAAGGAGAATTTCGTATCTGTTTTTGTTGGGAAAAGTCTACGATAATAAAAGCGATAGTTCAAGCAAATCTACTTCATATTTAAAATATTGAAATGAATTTCGGTTAATTTGACTGTGAAATGTATGCGAATTGTAACGAAATTATAATTTCTGTATGGATAATTCAAACTATTAATGCGTATAATTAGAGATGGAGTGAATATGGTAAACCTCTGGGAATAATCGACTGTACACAATGAATTATAGCGCTTGTTCCACATCAATGTTCCTATACGTTATTTTTAAACTAGGAGGAGTCATTTAAATTTTGCGCGTCTAAATGCTAACTTCCCATTAGCTATTTTGCAGACAAGCTTACACAACTCAAAAATAATGCATAGGAAACTTTAAACTTTAAACTTAAACTTAAACTACTCTAATATGTTAATTTTAAAAACGAATCATAAATATCTAAATTAACTGCCAAAACGATTCATTGTTTGTTTCTAGTTTTTTTCTGTGTAAACCCGGCTTTAGTGATTACTCTTCTTATTTAAAAATAGAGTATAGTTTTTATGGCAACTCCTTCAAATTACCGATGGTCTCTAGGGAACATTTTAGTAGAATTAGAAGCTCGTAACTCATTGGGAAATTGGTGAAAAATAGCTTTAATTTGTACGTGAAGCGATCCAAAATGACTCAGAGTTCCTTGGAAAATAGTTTTTATTCGTTCTCTCAACTGTTTACTATTTTTCTCTTGAAGTACAAAAGCTTATGAGACTCAAGTGCTAGTTTGTTTATTTTTTAGATTTGACTTTGATTATTTTTGAAAGAAATTAGAAAAATAAGCATTTAAGTAGCATAAACAATTTAACTACTCAAGAGAAAAGTAATAGGCAATAGACTCATTATTTACCATCAATTTCGTAGAGTAACTTTCCCGTTTTTCTGAAATTTAGTGCTGGAAATCGAAAAAAAGATCCTCTAGTCATGCTTGATCGTTTTACATGCATATTCCTCGATGAGATATGAAGCTCTAGCATTGCTAAAATGTTACTTAGAGACTATCCTACAAGTCGTTAGAATATTTTTCAAATCAATAAGCGATGTAATAAAAACTAAGAATATTATTTAAAATAGTCGGTATCCAGACATGAGATTTATTATTGAAATTTATTCATAAAAATGTTGAATTGATTATGTAAAAACTTCAAGTACTATTGTAACAAAGTATGAAAACTTTATAGAAAATAAAGAAAAACCATAAAGAATAAGAATAGGAGTTAATTAAAAAAAAGAACTAAATTGCTTGTTTTCCAACGCGGATTAAGCTTGTTACAGAAAAACACATTGAAAATAAATAATAGAATCAGAACTGAGTAAATCAGTTGTTTTTCCATCAATAACCGACATTTTAACTGTGTATTTTACCGTTGAAATGATATTCTTTATTGGGTAGACCATTCAAAGCCATCTAGGTCGGGAACAATTCGAAAAATATTTAAGCGATTTGTGGAAGAGTTATTTAGAGATCATTTTAGCAAAATTTGGAGCTGATAGCTCATCGAGAAGTCGTTAAAAACGTTTCTTTTGGAAAATGTCGCAATGTTCATCAATCAACTATACAAAACAACTAAGAATGACTCAAAGATCCTCGTCTTCTCTTTATTTTATTCTGAAAAAACGCGAAAAATCTCGACAAAATTTATAAATGAGAACGTTTTTTTAAAACACAATGCAACGAAAACAACTTTACAAGGATCTTTAGGTCATTACTTATCATTTTACGTGCGAAGTTGATTGGTGAAAATTGTGACATTGTCCCTAAAGAGGTTTGTACGAAATACAATCAAGAACAGCACCAGTATTGGTGTAAACGTGCTAATTTTAGTAGTTCTATAAGTACAATAACCAAATTCATGAAAATTTGTAATTATTCACTTTATGTATGATAATTTCCGTTTTAAAGCTTCTAATTAAACAAAATTAAGAACTTTGAGTATTTCGTTCATTCGTTCGTAATAACACTCAAAGTTTTACCAATTCAACGTTAAAATCCAGTTTAGCCAATGATTAAAAGCCGTTAGTAGCATTCTTTAAAGATTTTTTAGAACGGTCGTAATGCTCTTATACAATAAACAGATGATAATGGAAGCTTTTTAAACACACAAAAGCTTAAGTGAAACTTTTTTAATCGATTTTTGTTCCGTTTAATATAAAACTCTCATTTATATATAAGTATTCTGTTAGGTAAAATATTACAAAACTCATCATACACCCGATAATTTGTACACGTAAAGTATAACAAGCTTCTGCGCCTGGTACTGCGCAGATTTATTTCATACAAAGAATTTTCTATACTGACGTCAACAACTCGAACAAGTACACAATTACAAAATGCGAATGCACTCTTATATAGCTGTGGATGGAAATTTACAATATTTTTGTTATTGTATGCATTGCAATTGAATCAAATTGTGACAATGCAATATAATTTCTACCTAAACCAAAGCTTGTTTGTGTTTATTTGTTGTTTTATTGTATTTACTTCTATCGATTATTAAATTGTTTGCAAAAATAAATAAAAATTTAATTGAAATATACGTATATTTGATAGCTATAGATCATGAAATCCATCAATTTTAATAATAAATGCATTTGTTGTACAACAGATTAGTTACAAATGTATGTGTTCCAACATTAATTCTAATCGTGCTGTCGTTGTTAATATTGGGTGTGGAATGTTACACCTGTAATATTGATCTGTTAATATTTTCTACAATTTTTCGATTATAATTAAAATTCTGATATTTTTCATACAGAACTTTGTTATAAATTGTCTTTAGATAGATTTGAAATCGTTATTTTATAGTAAGCCGCAATTTTAGCATTATTGGTATAAAATTATTTAGTATTACATGTTGATTTTCATTGAACAATGAATAGTTTTTTGAAAAAAAGCGCTAATTATACGTTAAAATGGTACTGGACATAACTCATAAAATTCTTAGAATTGAGCAATAGTCTCCAATGATTCCATCTAACGAAATCTTATTTGATTCTGTCATAATAAAGAGAAAACTTGTGAATTTCTTAAGACACGTATAATTTATCGATTCTACGGACAATAGCAATTTGTTGGTGAAGCTTTCGAACATGTAAACAGTCTTCGAAAAGATACTACTGCACCATCCAATTATAAAAATCATAAAAGTGCTCAATATATTCCAAAAAAAAGATCAATTTTTTATTTCCGATAAATGTAAATTTCGGGCACGTGTACATCAATTATCGATAAAACTTAGTCAACTAGACAAGGTTGTTTACATGTTCTAAATAATTGAGTCCCACTAGACAGACTGGCGACTATCCAGTACAGTATTTTATGTTAACTTTATTGATAGGGTGGAAACATCAATTGCAATTTATAAATTAAAATTGCCTTATTTCTAACGTAAAATTCTAATTTATACAATGAATGGTCTCTTTATTACCCACCACTTATAAAGAATCTGGAGGTACAAATTATGAAAATTTTACATACAGCGCCTGCGCGTGTCACTATCACATGCTCATTCAAGGATGCTCCGTTTAGCTTAAACTTTTCGCTATTCTTCAAGAAAACGCTCGTCCTAAATGAAACAATTATAACGTTCTTATTTCTAGCACAATATTCGAAGCTGTACAGTAACCCTCACTTGTTAAGAATTTATTGCGAGTATAAATTTTTGAGAAACTTACTCAAAGGGCTTGTGCATGTCAATATGAGAAAGCGCTTTATAGGCGTTCTGAGTAAGAGGAAATTGTGGATTTCCTAGAAAATGATCATCTGAATCGGACTGGTTAAAACAGTTTTAGATCTAATGCAATTTTCAATCTATAAGCTGTTAATCGATTTTATATCCCTTCCTTAGAATCTAGGAATTGCCCAGCCGTCTTGGACTACAAATTTTGAAAGGTCAACGTTTGTGTATCTCAAGATAAGCATAAGCATTGAAGATGCGCTATTTTGTTGTGTAAATCAAAATTATGGTATTTCGTTTAAAAAATTCGGTATATTTCAAGAACCGTAACCGCTAATTGGTCGTTTGACTATCCCCCTTTATAATTATAAAGAATCCTTTGTACATTCGCCCGGAATTACAAACACCCGCTCATGTTACTATAAACAAACGCCTTTCCATAAACGTACTATAAATTGCATTAATTAGGTTGAAAATTTCGCAATTATTTAAGAAAATGTTCATCTTAATCGAGCAGATTTTAATTATCTTTTTTTTTGGCGCGAGAGTTGAATATGTAAACTCCTTTAGCCCTTCTCACAAAAAATCCATTGCGCATTGTTTATAGAGCGTCTGCACATTCTCAGTTCCGTTCTGTTGACGTACTGTGTTATTAAAATTCGCACTTTTTTTTACCTTAAAATTTTGCTAGACAATAAGAAAATGTTTTTAACATTCCATTAGCTTCAGTTACGTCTTTTCTTTTGTGTAAATTTTATGACAACTTTTGAAATTACCGTACTATTACTTTTTCTTAACAGCTTTTCGTCTACAATAGACATAAACTCTATTTTAAAACTATATAAAATTGATTAATTTATAAGAATAGATTGATGTTGGATGTATTCTATTAAGATGGAAATGCAATAGTATTAGAAAAAGATGAAAAAGATCAAACGAATGAAATTTTGACTACAAAAGAATAACTCAATATTAAAATACTTGGAAAATTGCCGGATCTTTTGTTGGAAATAATCAAATTGAAAATGAAGGGATAAGGGATAGAAAAATATTGTAATGATTACAAAAATTTCATTGTTTTTATCAAAGCTATTCCATTTTTCTCTTTCATATATGTCTGCTAAAATTTATTAACTAAAATTTTAACATTTTCAATCAACTAATCAATAAAACGAACGCATCATTTCATCTACTTTGTCGAAATAGTAATGCAAAACGTTAAGTAAAATGTGTGGATGTGTTAATAAACAACAAACATTTACCGAGGATGTAAACAATGCAATTTCCTGTAATAAAAAGGTGATTTTGTAATGTTTACCGACTACAACACGAAGAGAAAATGTGTGAAATGTAGATTAAGTCTGTGTAGATTTCGTTCAAATTAATTAATTACAAAACTAAAAAATAAAAGTTTCTTTTAAAAATCGAAATAGGTATGTTCCTACCAGCAATTCCCATCTATTATTCCTTCATCTCTACTGCGCAGAAACGATAATAAGCGCTATCTACGTATTTAGTGGTGGGGGCACAAATTTTTATTTCTATGCCTAACTACTAAACGAATCTATAATATCACCTATTCTTACTTTTATAGTAAGAAGATTTGAAAACTATAATTAATATCTGTAGAGTTGCCTATAGCGAACAGTTTAGCAAAATTAAAATTTCGTACCTCATTGGAAGATAGGTTAAAATGACTTTGACTTGACTACGTTGCGGTCTCAAGCGATTTTTTTTTCATTGCTGCTGTCCCTTACCCATCTGTTAAATTGTTAAAGCATTCTTCCAATCGTCCGGCAGATAATGAGAATTGCGACAATAACTCGAAATATTTAAATAGAACACCCGGTATAAATAGCAATAAAAAGAGATTGTACAAAATCTTCGTAAAAAAGCATATTGTACAAACATTATTGTAAGTAGAGCGAACGAACTGAAATTTGTAGAGTATTGTAGTTGGGAACAATGTCAAATTAAACTTCTACATTAAGTAATAACTTTTATATAAATATAACTTTCTTATACAAAGTTTTAACTCTCCAATAATACATAATGTAAATCACGAATTGTATTGTTACGATGTAATATTTTTATTAAGAAAAATCTGGAAGTTATACTTTTAAACACAATTCTATACATTCATAAGATGATATATAATATTTTAAGGAAAATATAGAGAATGAGATAAAAGAAGTATAAAAGAGAGTATTTTAAAGAGACTCTATTAAATGATGAAATCAAAGACGTTTAAAGTCTCACGAATCAAATCTCTTCATAAAATAGTAAACCAATAAGTGGTCGTCCATTGCTATGAAATAGAGACGATTGTATTAAAATATTTCTAAGAATAAATTTATCATTTAACTAAGCTTATCGGCTCTTTATGATGTTAAACCATGCATAAATATGTAAATCGGAACAGTAAAAGCAAGATATAATAACCCGGCGCATCCACCATCTATCAGACTCTTATTTAGTGGCTGTACAATTATTGGCCCGTATTCTGCAACTATATGAAATAAGTTACAAGTCCCAGTGACAATTTGTAACGAGGTCCTCAGAGAACATTTTAGGAAAAGTTGAACTCCGTAGTTTATTGGGAAGTCGTTTTCTGGACAATATCACGTAAAACAAGAAAGAAGGATAATACGTGGTTTTTCCAATCCCCCACTTACCAAAAGTCCAGTGCGCATCCATTCAAAAATTTCTTCTTAGAGGATCTCACTTATAAGTTAATATGAACTTAGTGACAATAAATGTAAAGTATGTCGAAAGAGTTTTCCAAATATCTTAGAAGGTTTCCGATTAAATTAGTTAGATTTCAAAGAAAGATTCCTTGCACTATTTTAAAGATAGACAATTGAATGTCGTAATTTTCTGAAAGCTTTTATAAAGAAAAATAATAAGAGAAATCCAAGTTGAAAATTTTTGAAATTTCCTTGTGATTATATGGAAATTCTTTAGTCATTTTCATATATTACACACAGTTTGAAATGTTCTTTCCTACGAGTCTAAACACTCGAATTTCGAGTTAAAAATATATAGAAAATTGTTTATCAAAGATTCTATTTATTTTGACCGAATTGTGACTCGGCCTCTTGGGCATAGTTGAGTTCTTTCGTAAAAATGTACAATTGGTCTATTTAAGATTCGTCAACTTGACACAAATGACAAGCCGTGTTGAAATTTAAAGTAAGCCGTTTAATCTTTTATTGAAGCACAATGAAGCGTTTTGACAGTTCAAACATACATGTTAAAAAATGTCAAATAAAGTCGACATTTTTTCTTTAAACACAACTACATATAAAAAAATTAAGATTATTTTAATATTAATTGAACCAAATCTGAGAACAATCGACAAAATTGAAAACTAACCGAATTATTGCAATACAAGCCGAATTTCGATCAAATTTCTTATTGTCGGCAAATATTGAGAAAGAAAATTGGTTTTTCTATCAATGTATTTGTTGCTTGATCCCGTTACTAGTAAGATAGCGGAAGAAATTCGACGTATCAGCGTAATTAAAAACATCCCCTGTTATTTATTATCGTTAATATAAGGGTGAATTTCAAGAAATATTACGAAATAGACTCAAATTTTTGTTTTAATGATGATCGATTGCCAATCAACAATCTTTCAAAAAGTTTACCCCAATTTGTGGCAGGATAAAGTAATTTTTTGTCGATTCCGAACAGCTGATAATTGCATTCTAAACTTGTTCATATAATTTAGAATTTTGATGAAATTTCAATGGATTTCTTTATAAAAGATTGGTTTGAAAAAAAAACATACACACACTGAACACATAGAAATTGTGCCCTATTTTTACAATAATCGGCAAAATTCAAACCTTTTTACCTCTTCTTACAACAAGAGGATTACCTCAATTTGGCCGAAATTTGATCTTTTCTCTATTTGTATTAACACCAAAAAATTCGAAACTATACCGAAATCGCACTATTTTAGCACTACAAACAAACCGGAGTCGGTGGCGGCGATAGAGTGTTGAACCTCCGCCAATAATACGAAACCGACCGCCACCGCCGCCGTCGCCACCACCACCTAAATATGACTGGAATCGGAACAATTCGGCTTGTAGCGAATTGATGGTAATATTTCTTGTTTTGGCAGGTATTTTGTAAATGTCTCACAATAAATCTCAATTTTGTATAGCTTTTATTAATTCACCAATTTTCAGACATTTTGTTGATTTTTTTATTAAATGATCTTTTAATTAATGCCGTTAAGATTAACTGATTAAAGTTTCAACAATGGAATTTCATTAAGATTATAAAAGAATCATTTCAAACGGAAAAAGAATTTAAACTTTGTTGTAAAAAGAGGAAATTCTAATAATAGAAGATTTATTTAAAGGATCACTACACTCTTATATCAAAATACTGTAATAAATAAGGCGTCCTTTAATAAAAAGTTGAACAAGAAGCATTATAAAAATCAAAATTAGGCTATCTTAATGGTTGAATGATGCCAATATTTAGCAAAAAATCTGTACTACAATAACATCCAAAGTTTTTACTCTAGATGGAACCCTTTGTACTTACAGTCTCATTCTATTAATACAGGATGAATTTTGAAACTTCTAATTGATGCACAATAATGGTGGAGTAATTTTTTATTTTCAGTTGAATGGAGGAAATATTTTTCCCCGTTCCACGGAACAATCAACGAAACCGAAGGTTTAAATTGGATATTGGGTATATAGAATTTATTTGTTGAAATTCCAAAATATGTCTAATGGAGAAAGTGTGTTAAATTGAATTTCGCAGCCGTAGATAGAAATTGCGAAGACAGAGTGTAGATAACATGATTGCTTCAATTTTCCACTCAATTTGGATTTCCTATCAAAACAGTCACTTAAGTGGCGTTTAAGAAATAGATGGTTAAAGAAACAGAATTTGGGCTGATTTTTTGACACTGTAACCAGTTGAAATAAAGAGTGGCTAATTTAACAAAACCTGCCACCAAAATAATTGTAAACTGATAAGTAAAACTTAAAGTGTCAAAATAAGGGTTTACCAGAGGACTGAAAACAGATTCTGAACCTTCGTTCGGAAAAAATAATCATCAAACTAGAGTTGGTGAGCTTATGACGAAGAAATTGAGGCTAAAACTCTACATGTTTGGCTATTTTTGGGGCTTTAAGAGAATCTGGAGAGATAGAAAATCCGCCCTTAAATAGGATTTTGGACTTCATTAAAGAGCAAATGAGAAACTTATAGACCTACATATGTTACAAAAATTTTGCACAGTTCTTGGAAAAAACTTGACAAAAGTAGCGTTGTTACAAAAAAGACCAAATTTTTACTATTTTGAAGAAACAGTAGTTATTGAATTTGTCATCTACAAAAAAGAACTCCACATCCATTCAGAAGTGTCATCTCTGAAGAATTCGCATAGAATCGTTCATTAAAAACAGAGGACAGAAGAGTCACAAAAGACCTCTCGCCAAATTTTGCGCAATTCTTGGGAAATAAACACTTCAAAAAACTGATGTTATAGAATCTGCAATGAAGAAACTAAAGCAAATGTTTACCATTTTGAAGAAATACTTTCTTAAATAGAAAATTTGTAGAATTTCTTATTGCTTCAAGTGGAATCGTAAATTTCTTTAAAAATATAGAGAACGGGTGGAGAACTACTAATGGTAAAATTTTGCACAGTTGTAGACAAAAAATCTCATAAATCAAACTTTTTAGATTGTCCAAAAAAATGAAACTCCACATTTCTCATAACTTGAAGAAATAGTTGCTTAAATAGAATTTTCGACTGCAAATGTAGACTATTTTTATTGAGAAAATTACTCCATATCTATGACATCGACTTGTTTTGAGGTAGCATCTCAAAAAAAATTTGATTTCTAAATAGGAAACATTCCGTTGAATTGTTAAACCTTGGAATTGTTAAAAATGCAGGGCAGGCGAGAGGCTTTATAGTTTTTGAAAAATAAGCTTTACAAATATAAAAGTTGCCTCCAATAGGAAGCTTTGGAATTCATGTGCATTTGTTATGAAAAAACTAGCACATATATTGCATTAAAGAGCCTTGAAGGGATATTGAGAAACGATTTCATTTACGAAGAAATGGGAAATACTTCTATAAATAGAATGGTGGATTTCATATGGGAGACTGATAAAAATCGATGTTTTCTTACAACTTTTATAGTTTTTCTTTCTGATTTTAAAAAGATCCAACTAGGCGAAGCTGAAATTACCCAACCAAGAGATTTTATTTACAAACTTTATAAAACTGATGAACCTTCATTTGGAAACTCATCATGAAATCGACAGAGATAACGATTTGAACATTTCAAATTTATGTAGTTTGTAATAATTTACTGAAATGAAATGAATTTAGTACCTACTCAATAACAACGATATTACAATTTTGTCGATTGTCAAGAGTTTCATTAAAATCACATTAGTGCTGCTATTAACTATTCAACTAGATAAATTTGTATTATAAAATTGTTGAATACAATATAACTTTTATTATTCCAAAATTATAACCAACTAAATAGAATTTATTGCTCTTTATAAAGCTAACAACTTCAAAAGAATTGTTGGTATGAAAATCCATTATCAGAAGTATACAAAAACGTTAGCATGTTTCTAATGCTATGTTTCACATGATAAATAAACATGAAATCATATTATTGATTTACACGAATATCAATTTATAAGATTTGCCCTACTCAAAGACAAAAAAAAAACCAGAAAGTCTACTGTATTTTGTGTGATTGCGCTAATTATTCGTCTCACAGCATTCACGCATGCGCTTTTTAATAAAACCACACTTCCCATCTACTCTGTCTTAAGAATTTCCACCTTTAATTCCCACTCTATAGGTTAATTAAGTCGGTAAATTGAATAGTCAGAACGTTTGTATGTAATAGAAAGACAGAGTGAATTTACAATTAGTCAGACACAATTAAGAACAGAGTCTGTTTGTTTTGAATAAAATTGATTTTGAGAACACATAAAAGCCTTGAATTTGATGTTTATAGTTAATTTTATTACGTGCATATTCTTAGTATACCATGTATCCCATCTAATTACGGTTAAATATATACTTATAAATATTAACCGATCACAATTAGGTAGGGTATCCTGCCAAACCAATTTGAAACGATCATTGTTTGTCCGAATTGAGTAAATATTTCAACTGTAAGAAAGCAAAACCGATAATTTCGTATTTTCCTTCAAAACAGAAACCTAAAATTGTAGCCATTTGAATGTGCAGGTACAATTTTATTTTGATTTATTGCATTGGATTGAATATACATCTCAACATTTAAAGAATTTTCTTTATGTAACTTTCAATGAAAACACACGTCACATAAGAATTCTCATCTAGTAATTGAATATTTCCCCTTTTGAGAGATTTCATTGGAATGTTGTATTATTACGAACCAAAATAGTTGCAATTTATTAAAATGTGTACATTTTTATGTATCATATTCCATTATCATACAATATGAAATCGTAGAATTACTCATTGATTTTTTGAAAGGTTTCATATTCATAACAACAACAAAAAAGAAATGGAACTTTTTTACATTTATTTGAAAACTGACAGAATAAATGGTTGAATTTTACAAACTAATAAAATATTTACATTCAAAAATGTCTAAAGATTTAGACTAAGTAAATAAGAAGGCGGAATTATTCAAATTACCAATTTAATCATTTCCAGGACGTACTCGTATCCGTGAAATGTCTAAGAAAGTTTGTAATTCAAATGTAAAGATTTCCTGCTCTTAAAATAATTCTCTACTTCTAACCAGGTCAAGTTGAAGACAACTTTACAATGATAGCAAAAAAGCAGTTGGTGTATAAAATTGACGTAAGAACAGATAATTTAGAAATATCACTGAATAAAGAGTATCCCAGTTATATTTCACAGGGTTTTCATCAAAAAGACGTTTAAATTGATTAACTCCTCCAGAATCTGTTAGTTTAATTTTGAAACAACTTTTTCAACATTAAAAAGATTAGATAACACCTCATCAATTTCTAGAACTTGAGTGTTACATTGCCATTCGTTGAGCAGTAGAGATATTTACCAAAAAACGCTACAGATTTCATACAACAAAATGCAGTTTTGCAGGATTTTGTCAACTCTATACAAATACCAATATAAGACAATTTAACAAATTCTAAGGTATTCTGATCATTAATTTAAGCTTTAACTGCTAAACTGTACTTACACTGCTTAAAATCAGAGATTGTTCCTGAATTTTGGCACTCAGTAATAGAAATATTACAAATTTTACTCTTTGTGTTGGATTTGACAATGGATAAGAGCGTTCTAACTGTGTAAGTTAACAATTTTATTGCCAAATTTGTTCTTTAAACACGAAAATTGAACTATTTAGGAAGGTTTTATACTTTTTGGATAGAAATTTTGAATTCTGGATACTAAAGTATGTATTTATGGCTTAAAATCGTCAATTCGTTACAAAGTTTGGCATTAAGTTGTAACAAAAGTTACACATTTGAGAAATGAAATTTAGCTAAATTTTGTTCATTTTTAGTTACAAAAATGTAGCACTAATGTGCAAATATCCAAATAAAACAGTCAGTTTTATGTTGGTGAAATTGATCCTTAATCATACATTTTGGTCTTTAACTGCAAAATTACTGATTTATTTCATAAAACTGACTATTTTGCACAAATTTTGGCACTTATCAGTGAAAAGATCATAAATTTTACTTTGTCTGGGTAAAATTGCTCTAGCCGCGTAATTCCACCATTTCATTGTTAGATTTGTTGTTCAAACAACAAAGAAGACAATTTAACAGGGTTTGATGCATTATAGACAATAGTTAAGGGCCATCACTAGTAAAAAGGAACAGATGGTAAACAAGATAACTTTTTTATTTTCCAACGGATTTCAATGTTCTAAGCGGTATTTAAAAGGGCATTTCAAGCGGGAGGGAAGTACGTATTTGATTTTTCGAAATTCGGATGTAATTTGGAGTTACAGAAGGAAATATAGAAGCATGTTTTTTAGCATTTTTACAGTTTTTTTTTTATATTTTCCCTCATAACGTGGCAAATATTGCTTATTTTCTAATGAGTTTTAAATAACATGTGGTCAATTAAAAGCGCTTTCCAAATCTGTTAGAAATTTTCCGATCGCATTGTTAGTTTTCCGGAAAATTGATGAAAGTCTTAGACATACTAATTTTGTTTTTTTACGGACAGTTTTAAACTCAGACGACCGTTGTTTGAAAGCTAATGAATAGCGGATTATTTGGAGAATAGTTTGAGATTGTAATTCGGAAAATTTATGGTGGCGAAATGTGATGAATTT
>JACDRQ010000885.1:0-17106 GCA_013841215.1 Hycleus cichorii
TAACACCATCAACGACAATGGTAGATCCGTTTAGTGACAATTTTACAACATATACTGTACGTAAATTTTCTATTTTAACGCATTTATTGCGCAAAACTCCTATTAATTATCGAATGATTAGAAACACATTGGTATTCTCTAACTTTTTGATGATTCCTTACCATGACAACACTGGAGATTGTTTATTCTTGTCTCTTTTCAATTCTACATACGATAGAATTGTAAAGACTGAGATAGAAGAGAAACTGTTGATTTCCAGCGTTGTCATGATAACGAATCGTCATAAAAATAGAGAATACAACTGATATTTTAAGGGGGTTTCCAGACATTTTAGAAAAAGCAGGAACCGGTAGTTCACGTGAAAACTAGAGAAAAAACAACTTTTTTCAAAAACCTCAACATTTTCATGAATCAACTTTTTACATAAATTGGCTGAAAATGACTTGAAGATTGGCAGAAATTTGTAATTTTTTTGTTTTCCGACCTGTTCTAGAAAAACTTGGAAAAACGTTATTCTCGGATAGCGGTCGTATAAAAATTGAAATGTGACTAGTTATTCGCCTCCTCAGCTGTGCTATTTTTATGTTAAGGGGAATGATTACATATATACACCAACTGGAAAACAAGATAACTTTTTAATTTTCCAACTGATTTCAATGATCTAAACGGAATTTGAAAGAGCATTTCAAGAAGCAAGGAAGTTAGTTTTTGATTTTTTGAAATTCGGATGTAATCTAGAGTTACAGAAGGAAATATAGAAGCATTTTAGCATTTTTTACAGTTTTTTTTTTATATTTTCCCTCATAACTTTGCAAATATTGCTCATATTCTAATGAGTTTCACATACCATGTGGCAAATTAAAAGCGCTTTCCAAATCTGCTGGAAATGTTCCGATCGCATTGTTAGTTTTCCGGAAAATTGATGAAAGATTTCGATATACTAATTTGATTTTTTTACGTACAGTTTTGAACTTAGGCGACTGAACCGGGGCTCGTTTGAAAGCTAATGAATACCGGATTATTTTGAGAACAGCTTGAGATTGAAATTCGTAAAATTCACCGGAAATTTATGGCGGAGAAATGTGATGAATTTTCACCTATTATTTTTATCTGTTAAAATTAATTATTTTTGTATAAAGTTTACTGCAATTTATAGATTATTTCATTACCTTTCCGTCGGTTACCATTGTTGTTGCAAAAAAAAAGTAAAAATATTTTTGAAAATTAATTCCTCATAACTTGGTAACAAATTATGAGGGGAAAATATAAAAAAAAAAAACTGTAAAAAATGCTAAAAAACATTCTTATATGTATATTGTTTTGAAAAGTCTTATCTGTGTGACACGGGCCCTTAAGCTCGGCTTAAATTAACCTAAAACTCAAACTTATTTCTACTAGAATTACATTGCAAAAACAAGTTTAAGCTCGTTATCGAATAGAAAGCTCCCAATTTTCGTTTTGTTTATTTTTTTATTGAAACTATCCGTCTACATAAACGGAACCGTTAAATTTACGATATTTCATAATCAAAAATATTTCGAGTTGGCAGCGTTCTTATTTTGAAAAGTTGTATACGCGAGGCACGCGTTAAAATCGACGTCATTCATTTATTTTGAGGATTACACGTAAATTTGCTACCAATTTAAACCAGCCATCAAAGAAGTTCCGTTTTGCCATCATTATTTTTTTGTGTCTCACTATCGAATTTCTGGATGGAGGATGGTTAGTTCTCCAGATCGATTCGAAATGACGACTATCTGGGGGCGTCTGTGCTGACGTCATTGCGACGCCTCCTATCACGAACCGGACGCGTCTTCCCTTCACAAATTGATAGGGGCATTTTAGCACGCACCACCATCGGTAAATTTAGATGAGCAACGACGGCGACGGCGTAGACGTCGACGCCACACTGGTACCACAATTACGAAACGTGTAGGCGTCGTTTCTTCAACAACAACAATAATAATAATAATAATAACAAAAATCTAATTCCAAGTTCGTCTATTAATAAAGCAGATATTGATTGATTTCCAGTCGTATTTATTTATTTTGAATAAATCTAACACCCCTTTTCTTTCGTTAATATTGATCGCTTCTTATTGTCGATTGCAGTTGAAAATTATTGCGCCATATTACGACTATTTTGAGTAAAAATTCTTGTTTTAAATATTTCAAAAGCATCAATTTTTCAACAACTCCTCCATTATCTTGTCTATTCATGTTAATATGTATTGTGTGTTGCCTAAATTAATCGTGAATGTCTCAATTGATACGAATTGGAAAATGTGGCAGGATTTTTGTTTTATCGTGGAAAATATTAGAAAAAAGTTTATTGAAAACATAAACCTGCCACTTGAAATTCATATACTACAAATACAATACGATAGAACACCTTATCATTAGAATAAATGTTAGTTTACAACTTACAGCCATTGATTCGAATTTTTAAACACAACAATTCCAATTGAGAAGAATCAAGAGAACAATTTAAAGATATCACAACAAATACTGAAGGCAATACTTCTCAATTGTTCTGTTATTAGGCTATACGAGAACAAAACTATGAATAACGTAATATTTTTTAAACTATGACTAAATTGATTAAAAAGGAAAAAAAATGGAGATGAACGCGGTGTGTTGCTAAATTTGTCTCAATTCCCATTCTGTTGGCTCGCCGGTTTCGTTGTGATTGGCCTTTTAAATAGCAAAATATGCGGCTCCGGCGAATGGGTCATATAATGCACCCAACCTTTACTTTGTTGTACACCGATACTTCGCCATTCTTCTTCGGTCATTAAATGGGTTTTCGGTACTAATTTCACCATCTCCTTCGGTAACACTACATGTCTGCAAACAACAAACAAAATCTCTTTGTTGATTCGTTCTATTTAACAATAATTACCTATATTCGAATTCATCGTCGTAATATTTATCAGAATAATAGATATTTCGTTGTAATTCTTCTAATTTAAATTTGTTCATTGCCATTTTTTTACAACTTCTGTTATTATTTTGATTAAACAGGAACTTTCAAAAAGAAAACTTGCGACTTCACGTACACTTTAACGGTTTTTCGTTGCGATTTGATTTCGCCACCAACTGCTATTTTGGTAAAAACGAAAATCCACTAAAGTTGAATTGTCGAAAATTCTAGAACAAACTTATAAATCTTATAAGTCATATTTATAATAAATAAATGAAATATACCGATATTAATTATAAATTTATTAATTAATAATAACGATTTCTCTACTAAAATTGAGAATTTTCCCTCAATTTCCATTTTGATGTCTAGTGATTTTATTTTTGTACAGTTGGTTGTAATCCACCAAAAATACGTTAATTTGACGCAATGAGGTACCTAGAGTGCTCATCCGGTCAAAAAACGTGCCCACGTATGGTGGCAGACATCTTGGATATGTCGACATGTCGGTCTCGTTTCAACTGGAACGACACTAACATATCGCCTTCCTTTTCTTAAGCTTTGGTCGACCAAAGCTTGAGAAAAGGAGATCCCTATTGAACGACACACTCATAAGTTAGAAAGAGTAAGGAATAACTGTCAAAATTTCTTCATATGATGACCAAATTGGTCTTATACAAGTATAGGCGATAAGCACTCTAGGTAGCTCATTGATTTGACGTTTACTTGGTTAGAATTTAACCTCAAACGTCAGTTTAATAAATAAAATAAAATGCCCAAAGACGAACACCGTTCTAGGTAAATATTCTAATAATCCTTAAATAATAACAATAATAATCGTGTTAATTGTAGATCTAAACATAGACACGAAAAATACAGAAGTAGTAGCAGTGGTACTAGAAAAAGTCGACACTATTCAGATTTCGAAGATAGTGAGGATAATAATAAAACTAGAAAACGGACGCGTTCTCGTGATAGAAAACACCACAATCGAGATAATCGGCGACATAAACAATCACCGAAGACGAGCAAAAAGAAACGTGACGAATCGAGCGATTCTACAAGTACAGACAGTAACGATTCCGATTCATCATTGAAACTTCTACAGAAATTAAAAGAGGAACGTTTAAAAGCGTTAGAACAACGCCGCAAAGAGAAGGAATTGCGTAAATTAACGGAAACACCGGAAGAGAAACGTTTACGTCGTCTACGCAAAAAAGAGGCAAAAGAACGTAAACGTAAAGAACGTATGGGTTGGGATAATGAATATTTACATTATACAAACACCGATAATCCATTCGGTGATGGTAATTTATTATCAACATTTGTATGGACGAAAAAATTGGCTAAAGAAGGTTTAATTGATTGTACACAAGACGAATTAGAGGCGAGGAATCGTTATAAACAGGAGGAGAATAAACGCGAATTGGAGAAAGTGAAGAAACGTCGTATCGAACGCGAATTAGAACGACAGAAACGCGATGAAGAATTACAACAATTACAACGGAATAAAGAAGCGGCACAATTTCAAGAATGGGAACGTCAAGAAGATCAATTCCATTTAGAACAGGCACGTTTACGTTCCCATATTCGTATACAAGATGGACGTGCTAAACCGATCGATTTATTAGCGAAATATATCAGTACAGAGGAGGATATTGATGCTGTTGAAATGCACGAACCGTACACATATTTGAACGGTTTACAAATTAAAGATTTAGAAGATTTAATTGAAGATATTAAAGTGTATGAAGAATTGGAACGCGGTAAAAATTTGGATTATTGGAACGATATTACAGTGATTGTTGAAGATGAATTACAAAAATTACACAAATTAGAGAAACAAAATAACGATGATTATGGTATTAATCGGCGTGATGGTATCAATCAAGCTGTCGCTAATGATATAACGAATGTATTTAAAGGTAAAACTTCGAAACAATTGGAACAATTACAGAAACAAATCGAAAATAAAATCAATAATAAAATTGACGGTATCGATATTGGCTATTGGGAATCGTTATTATCACAATTGAAAGCCCATATGGCGCGGGCTCGATTACGCGATCGCCATCAGGAGAATTTACGCCGGAAATTACAAGTGTTAAAAGCCGAACAAGCGGTTACAACAACTAGTTCTACGAATATTGAAGAAACTCCAAAGACTCTAAATATCGACGAGAAACGTGTTGAAAATGAGGAAGATGATAGTTTCAGTGATACAGAAAAGAATGCTGAACATATTTTGAATGAATATTTTGATGCTTACGAAACAGGCGGTTATACACCGAAATTATTCCAACCGGACGATATAGAGCCGGGTACAATTGTTGTGAATGAAGATGACGATTGGAAACGTTTAGAATTTGCCCGTTTGCAAATGATGAGTAAAGGTAAAAATGTTGAGAATATCATAACGAAAGAAGAATTATTATTACAAAGGGAAGCACGAAAGGGTATGGACGATGATGAGGCACAATTCTCAGTGGAGGCAACCATCGATAATCCGGTCTATTTATGGTCGGATAAATATCGACCGAGAAAACCGCGCTATTTCAATCGTGTCCATACCGGTTTCGAATGGAATAAATACAATCAAACCCATTACGATATGGATAATCCACCGCCTAAAATTGTGCAGGGTTACAAATTCAATATTTTCTACCCGGATTTGATTGATAAGAATAGTACACCGGAGTATTTCCTAACACCGTGTCCGGATAATAGAGAATTCGCTATATTGAGATTCCATGCAGGGCCGCCGTATGAGGATATTGCCTTTAAAATTGTCAATAGGGAATGGGAATATTCGTATAAACGGGGCTTCCGATGTCAATTCCACAATAATATTTTCCAATTGTGGTTCCATTTCAAGCGCTATCGTTACCGCCGATAAATATGTCAAATTGTTGTAATAAATTTCTTTTTAGTAAAATCGAGTTTTATTGGGTACCAAATGGAAGGTAAGATTTCTAGAATAGTTCNGCAGGGCCGCCGTATGAGGATATTGCCTTTAAAATTGTCAATAGGGAATGGGAATATTCATATAAACGGGGCTTCCGGTGTCAATTCCACAATAATATTTTCCAATTGTGGTTCCATTTCAAACGCTATCGTTACCGCCGATAAATATGTCAAATTGTTGTATTAAATTTCTTTTTAGTAAAATCGAGTTTTATTGGGTACCAAATGGAAGGTAAGATTTCTAGAATAGTTCTATATGAATCATTAACTAACGGAAAATTACAATATTGATGATCTCATTGGAAAAATAAGTTATATAATTGGATGATTTCGTTATAAATTTTTAAATTAATTTGGTGTGGATCAACAAAATCGAACAATTTCAAAACAAGATAACTTTTTTATTTTCCAACGGATTTCAATGTTCTAAACGGTATTTGAAAGAGCATTTCAAGAAGCAGTGAAGTACGTATCTGATTTTTTGAAATTCGGGTGTAATCTAGAGTTACAGAAGGAAATATTAGCATTTTTTACAGGTTTTTTTTATATTTTCCCTCGAAACTTGGCAAATATTGCTTATTTTCTAATTAATTTCACACAACATGTGGCAAATTAAAAGCTTTCCAAATCTGCTAGAAATTTTCCGATCGCATTGTTAGTTTTCCTGAAAATTGATGAAACTTCGACATACTAATTTCATTTTTTTGCGTACAGTTTCAAACTTAGACAACTGAACCGGGGCTCTTTTGAAGGCTAATGAATAGCTGATTATTTTGAGAATGGTTTGAGATTGAAATTCGGCAAATTTACCGGAAATTTATGGTGAGGAATAGTAGCGAATTCTCACCTATTTTTATCTATTGAAACTATTAATTTTTGTATAAAGTGTATTTCAATTTATAGATTATTTCATTACCTTTTCAATGGTACCATTGTTACTGGAAAAAAATTGAAAATCTTTTGGAAAATTAGTGATAAACAAAACTATGCTTATCGTATGAAAAACCAGTTAAATAGCAAGTCTCCAAACCACAAAAATGAGTTACATCTATTGGCGGAAAGATGGCTCTCAAGTCGGTCATCTCGTCTTTCTGCAATGTTGCCAAACTTGTTTTTGTTCCTGAGGCCACACACTTGTCTTATTATTGCATAGATAATTGAAGGAAAAAAAAACAATAAACTGGTTGTATATAATTAACTTTAACAATTAACAAAAAAAAAAATAGTCGCCACTTTGCTTGGAATGTTTATTTTTTTGTAAAAAAAATTACAATTTTCTTTTTTTAAGTGGGAGGGCCATTTTCAAACCCAAAATTTTTGTGCATTATCCAATGGATTTTGATGATTTAAACGGCATTTGAAAGAGCATTTCAAGTAGAGTGTCGTGGATTATCGAGTTTTTGGAATTCGAATGCAGTCCAGAGTGACAAAAGAAAAACCGGAAGCATGTTTTTTTATATTTTCGTTCATAACTTTGCTAGTATTGCTTATTTTCCAGTGAGTTTCACACAACATGTTTAAAATTAAAAGCGCCTTCCAATTATGATATTTTCCGATCGCATTGTTAGTTTTTCGGGAAATTTATGAAAAACAAATTATCAGTGGCTTACTTCATCTTCTAGCGGATAGAGGGCCTCATCATAATTACAGACTGCTTTATTATATATATGAGGCGCCCACCTTTCTCGTTTGCAATGTTGTCAAATTTTTTTTTATATGATTGAAATCACACCTTCGGTTTTTATTTCTCTTGTCAATTATCAGTATTTTTTCTGGTTTTTAACGCAGTTACGGTCATATATTCGTCTTACTTGTTTGAGGGTTTTTAATTTTTATGTTTTTTAAAGACGTTCTAAACAAGTAGGGACGTCTATATATATTTTTGTTATTTTTTTTTCAACCAACGGAGCAACAAATGAAAAAAGCTTACAAATACTCGAAATGTTATAAATACGAATAATTTTTACAAAATTACCGAAGGCGTGGTTTCAGTCATAAAAAAAGAGGTAAGACAACATTGCAAACACGTAAGGTGGTCGCCCCAGATATAAGATAAAGCAGTCTGTAATTAGTATGAGGCCCTCTATCCGGTACTAGAGGAAGTAAGCCGCTCGTAACAACCACAATTTTTTTTCATAAATTTCCCGAAAAACGAACAATACAATTGGAAAATTTCATAATGGGAAAGCGCTTTTAATTTTATACATGTTGTGTGAAATTCATTGAAAAATAAGCAATACTGGCAAAGTTATGAACGAAAATATACAAAAAAACATGCTTCTAGTTTTTCTTTTGTACCTCTGGACTACGTTCGAATTTCCAAAAACCCGATAATCCACGACACTCTACTTGAAATGCTCTTTCAAATGCCGTTGAGATCATCAAAATCCATTGGAAAATGCACCAAATTTTTGGATTTGAAAATGGCCTTCCTACTGATGTATCCCCTTAACATTCCAATCAAAATAGCGACTAATTTTTGTTTGTTATATGCAACCAGTTTATTGTTTTTTCTTCATTTATCTATGCAAAAATAAAATTACAAAGGTGAGGCCTCAGACAGAAAACGTAATTTGACAACATTGCAGAAAGACATCTGCTGACATCTATGCGCCACTGGACGAAACTCATTTTTTTAGACAATAATATACTCTGGCGAGTAGCTAACGAACTAGCACTTTCAACTGTATACACGATGAACATAGTTTTGTTCATCGTTAATTTTCTAAAAGATTTTCAATTTTTTTCCAGTAACAATGGTACCATTGGAAAGGTAATGAAATAATCTATGAATTGAAATACACTTTATACAAAAATTATTAATTTTAATAGATAAAAATAATAGGTGAAAATTCTCTATATTTCCTCACCATAAATTTCCGGTAAATTTGCCGAATTTCAATCTCAAACTATTCTCAAAATAATCTGCTATTCATTAGCTTTCAAACGAGCCCCGGTTCAGTTATATAAGTTTAAAACTGTACGTAAAAAAATCAAATTAGTATGTTGAAATCTTTCATCAATTTTCCGGAAAACTAACAATCGGAAAATTTCTGGCAAATTTGGAAAGCGCTTTTAATTGGCCACATGTTGTGTGAAATTCATTAGAAAATAAGCAATATTTGGCAAGCTGTGAAGGAAAATATAAAAAAAAACTGTAAAAAATGATAAAAAACATCTTTCTATATTTCCTTCTGTAACTCTAGATTACATCCGAATTTCAAAAAATTAGATACGTAATTCCCATGCTCCTTCAAACACCGTTTAGAACATTGAAATCCGTTGTAAAATAAACAAGTTATCTTGTTTTGAAATTGTTCTATTTTGGTGATACATACCCTTAATTAATCTGTTCCCCTTATTTCTCTCATTACAATTTCATGAACATTGATGACGCTATAACTGGCCGAGTTCGATCGTTTTTTTGAATAAATGTGTCTCTAGTGGGTGGTTTTCCAGTTCCATTTATAGAGTTTTTGATGTTTTAGTCATCGGATTGTTTGACTTTGAAAATTAGTTGAAAATGAATATGATTGTGCGCGTAGTAGTTGTACAACCACCTACAATAATCCTCCACTGTTTTATTTTCTATACACGGAACAACAGTGGAAATAAATTTCTCACGTTCACAGTCGAGTAGTTGAGTTGTTGAAAGCGTGTTTGTATCGTACCGATTTTGTTTACGACAATGTTATGAAGTTGGAAAACAAGAAGAAATCCAATCCTTTTATAGTTTTATCGTTAATTAATTATTGTGGTAATAGCGGTAATAATAATAGAAATCAAAGTGTTAAACGATTGTTTAAAATGCCGAAACCCACAAGTTTAAAACTGTTTACCAAAACTTTCACTAAACGCAACAATAATAACAAAATTAAACAAGATAATCCAAATAATGAAGAAGATTTACCGTATCCAAGACCATTAACGGCAACTTTAGATAAACCGACAATATTAAATATTAATTTAATTAGTCAAATTGATATGAGTACAGTTCGTAAAGAATTCTTAAATATATCGAATTTGTGTCATTTACCATTAACGTTAACAATGAATCGTAAAAAACGATCGAAAACGACAAGAGTTAAGCGCCCGTTGAGCCTTCCAGCTACAACACCCCCACAAACGTTGAGAAATCCAAACAATAACAGTGCGGAAAATAAAATTGACAAACGACCAGAAACTGGTGATAATTGTCGTAATAATCAAAACGATTTAAAGATTACGCCGAAAAAACGTAGTAAGAGTAAAATACAGAGAACTGATGAAAATGGGAATGATATTGATAAAGCATTAAAGAAAATTTTACCAATTAGCGATAATAACAATAATACTAAAACTTTTCGCATACCACGCAAACGCGTTGTTAATAAATTACAAAATAATAACGATAATGATGTTGATGACGATGAGAATACAATTCGATCATCGTCATCGACGATTATATCGATCAAACTGCCAGAACCGTGCAAAACTTGCGGTAGGCCAGATCAACCTGAACGTTTCCACAGTCATCCGGTAACACCTTTGAAACCGACCAATAAAAAACAAGTAGAATCACCGAGAAGTGAGTTGTAATTTTCTTGAATTTCCCTAATTTCCATCATAAAATCATCAAATTTATTGAATTTTTTTGATCGTTTTGTTTGTAGTGAAGAGTACGGTAACGAAACCGGTAGCGATTAAATACAAATCCAAACAACAACCACCGAATGGTGATAAGAAAGTAACCGTAGCGGGTCAAAAATTGGCCGAAACAGCGGTGGATTTCGAGAATTCGAATTCAACAACATCAAGTCGATGCAAATCGGGAAAGAGAACGTTGACTTGCTATATTTGCGGAAGGGAATTTGGGACGGCTTCATTACCATTACACGAACCCAAATGTCTACAGGTTGGTGGTTAATCTTTATTTGATTTCCAGCGAAATTCCAGTTGATTATCTCAATTTGGCCCAGGTATTATGGATTTTATCGCTCGGCGCATCCACCATTTTTATTCAAAAATTGCGTGTTTGTAATTTTTATTAACACCAACTGATAAGATCTCCACTATCTTCTTGTGTGAAACAACAAAATGTGTTTCCAATCGATCAACCAACTAACACCTCATCAAACCGTAGGAAATTAAAAAGAAAATCTATAAAAATTATAATGCAGAAACTGACCTACTACCCTTCGGAATACATTAACCCTCCAACTAGCCATAAACATAAACTTTGATTAGACTTTAAGACAATCTATGCTAAGTATGACCTTTAGAAAATTGTGTTTTATAGAAATGGGAACGTGAAAATGCCAGTTTACCAAGGCATCTACAAAGAAACCGACCCGTCAAGCCGGCATGTCAACCGGAAAACGCGAATGAATGGAACGAAAATGCTTGGAAATCGTCACAGGTAAATTTATTCGTATCCATGATGCACAAATGCGTGTGTTTTGTGTTATCGATTTCGATTTATGATAGTTATAACCGGGATAATTAGCCTTAATTACAACATCTGGCCTTCACCTCAACAAACACCACAATATATAGACACAAATAATCTAAAATTAATAAATAAAAAATGTGTACTTTATTGATTCGTTGCCAATGCATTAAAATCAATAACACAGGCCTGCAAATTTTGACTTTTTGTGTGGGATTTGAATTATTTTATATGAGTAAATTAACTACATTCATAATAAACCACTGACACTCTTTTATCACGTGAAGAATCGAAACAACAATGAAAAAACTTCGTGTGTGCAATATTTTATTGCTTTTAACGGCTGTTGTCCTCTTTATCATATAAATTTGTCTCAAATAACAAAAATGATCTCTTCTAAGAGTTTCTTTTCGATGCCCGTTTCCTTTTTTCTCCAAACAAGCGCATCCTCACATTTCTGTCGCCACCTACATCTCGCTTTAGGTTCCATCGGCCATCATATTGACATTCCAGCGGCCTTGATATCGTTTTTCCATCGTTTTTATGTCTTGATCGAATCTTTCACCTTGCTCTTCACTTACAGCACCACGATTTTCAGGAAAATAGTCTAAATGTGAATATAAAAAATGAACTTTAAGACCCATATTACAACCCAAATTCTTGAGTTTCTGCAACATGTCTTGCACAATCGTTTTATAATTAGGATCTTTGTGATTGCCTAAAAAATTTTCCGTTGTTGCTTGAAAAGCCGACCATGCCTCTTTCTCAGGCCGTGTCTTATGATCTTTAAATTCTGGGTTTGACATTAACCTCCGAATGTTGGGTCCAACAAAAATGTCTTCTTTCAATTTAGCATTAGACAAATGTGGAAATTTGTTACACATATATTGAAAACATGCCCCTTTGTTATCTAAGGCCTTTGTAAATTGCTCCATTAAACCAAGCTTGATGTGGAGTGAAGGCAGTAAGATATTTTCCGGATCAACTAAATTTTGACGTAATATATTTTTGGAGCCTGGGATCAGGGAGGCTCTTTTAGGCCATTCTCTCTTTGTCCAGTGTAAATCACGAGCTCTACTGTCCCATTCTCAAATGAAACATGGCATTTTTGTGAATCCACTTTGTTCACNCAGGTTGATGTAGACCTGTGTAATTGATGAAATTTCTCTTCTAGGCAAACCTAGTACCGTGTCCGAATTGCGGCCGGACTTTTCTACCCGATCGCCTAATTGTCCATCAAAAAAGTTGTAAATCTCCATCTTTCAACAACAATAACGTATAGAATCAATTAAATTTAGCGAATGATAAATAATCGTGGATTTCTAGCCAAAACCGCCGAAATTAATATCAACAACAGCGCCATCGTCGCCGTTATCTGTTGAATGCCCCATTTGTAAACGAATGTTCGGTAAACATTCGATTAAAGTGCACGAGAAACAATGCCTGAAGAGGTGGAATTTGGAGAATGAATCCTCACCGGAACCGCAACCCGACCAAAAACCATCTTCGAGTAAATCCGTTAGGAAACCGATGCTAATTCCATGCTATATTTGTGGGAAATTGTTTACGATTAGTTCGATGTCGATTCATGAGCCGCAATGTTTGAAAAAATGGCACTATGAGAACGATAAATTACCAGCGACTAAGCGACAAATCCAGCCGAATAAGCCGGAAATAAAATTGACTCGTAAGTTGCAGTAATTTTCGAATGTTAACTAATCGATAAGGGTTCGGTGAACTTTTCAATTGTGAAAAATCGATTCATGCCGGTTTTTGTTATTGTTTAGGTGATGGCAGGATTGATTTGGACGCGATGATCGAAACTGCATGGCAGAGTCATTTAGATCAACTGGTACCGTGTCGATTTTGTTCAAGAACGTTCAATCCCGACCGTGTGGAGGTCCATGAACGCAGTTGTAAAGGATCATAAAAGAAAACAAGATTGTGTTGAGTTATAAATAAAGTAATTAAAAAATAATAATTTATCATTTTATTTTTAATACTGTTCCCTATCTACAATTACGCTGAATTTTTTTATTAAATCTCATTATTATGCGAGTGTTTATTCTAGTCTTAGCAAGAATTAAAACACAAAAGTTACTATTGTCGCTTAAAATTGGGACAGGAAGATTATAATCTTCTACGAACCTTTCCTCATTTCGCAATCATCACAATTATCAATTTTCTTCGTCTACAAAAATTCTTATCGTCAAGTGTTTATTTAATTAATAAAATTCAATTGTTCTACCAATTTATGGTTAATCTGGAAATCGCAGCCGCAAAAACAAGAGTAAGTCTTTCATTAAACAATTCATAATTGTTGCTATAATTATAAAAAATTGGTAGATGTCTTTAGAAAAAGCATCAAGTATAGAAGCCATCCAACAATCGATCATTACAGAAGATGAAATTCTACAAGAACAACAAAAAGAAGCACCACCTTTATCATTTCTAGCGAAAGCCAGACTAATTCTAACGAATATCACAGTCGAACCGATAATGATCTGTTATGTTGCCCCATGTGTGATGGCCAGTTTAGCAATAGCGAATTTGAGTTTAGAGAAAGCCTGTCGTGTTAATCTCGCTTTAGATCCAGAAATTTGTGATGCCCTAGCAGTTCGGAATTCATCAATTTATAATAAAACCGACGAAATAGCCGTACAGAAATTGGTAGTAACAATGGGTGCTTGGAAAACGATACTACAAAGTCTATTGCCGACGTTGTTATTGTTGTTTTTGGGCTCGTGGAGCGATCGCCATCAACGCCGTAAACCGTGCATTCTAATCCCGATTGTTGGTGAAATGTTCGCATCTACCGGCTTTATTTTATGCACGTATTTCTTCTATCAATTACCATTAGAAATGAATGTGTTCTTTGAAGCTGTACCACCCGGCATTACCGGCAGTTGGTTTGCTTTATTTATGGGTGTTTACAGTTATATTAGTGATGTATCAAGTCTTGAAACACGTACGTTACGAATAGGTGCTGTTAATCTACTTTCTAATATCAGTATCACTATTGGTATTGCTTTAAGTGGTATTTTATATAAACAAATCGGATTCTATGGGGTTTTTTCGTTGGCTTTAACCGTTTATATTACCGGTTTCATTTATGGTTTAATCAAAATTAAAGAAACACCAAAACTTGAGGTTTCCAATTGTACACAATCAACGAAAAAGATCAATCCGATTCTGGATTTTTTCGATTGGAAACATTTAAAAGAGACGGCAAGAGTTGCGTTTAAAAACGGTTCAAACGATCGAAAAAAACGAATTTGCGCCATTATGATCCTTGCAATGGTGATAACAGGCCCGATGCACGGTGAGTATTAAAATTCTCGTTAATTTTGTTGTTCTATTCTAGATTATCAAAAGTAGCAAAAATATTGGCTCCTATTCTTATCATTCTGCGATTAAATATTTACTTACAGATAACGAAAATCTTGATGTTACAGGTGAAATAAACGTTATGTATTTATTTGTCCGATACAAATTCGAATGGAACGAAATCGATTATAGTCTCTATTCAACATTCCATTTTATAGTCCATACAGCCGGCACGGTATTCTCATTGATGTTCTTTTCGAAATATTTAAAAATCGATGATGCTGTCCTCGGTATGATCTCCAGTTTGAGCAAAATTTTCGCCTGTGTAATCTACACATTTGCCCCATCGCCGACAATCTTCTATATCGGTATTTAAAACTATATCAATCATAATAACAGCATAAAAATACCAATTGTAGGAGCAATAATTGAAGCTTTAAATGGTACATCGTTTATAGCAATGCGTTCAATAATATCGAAACTAGTTCCAGCTACCGAATTAGGCAAAATTAACTCAATATTCGGTATATCGGAGGCAATGATGCCGTTGATTTACGGTCCAATGTACACTATCACGTATAAATATACGATTAAAATATTGCCAGGATTCTTTTTCTTACTTGGTGGTATACTAACAACACCAGCAGTCGTGATATTTTTGTAATTATTTAATTTTGGAGTTTTTTCTTGTGTTAAATTCTGAGTTTTATAGTTGGCTATACCGGCAACACCTGGAAGATAAAAGGTTGGAGCAACAAGAGAAGAAAAATGAAGAGGCTGAGAAAATCACGTTGTTACAAAAAGTGCAAAATCAGGTGTAGTCTTCATGAATATTGAAAATAAATTATGGTATATTGTGGATATTTGTATATAAATTTTAACAAAATAGAAGATCTCCAGGAACTGAAGCGCAACTTTTTCTGATTCTTGGGTGCATTTTCGCCACACCGTGATGATATTGGGGAAGGCTTCGATCCTAGAAGAACAGACCGGGAGACTAGGGAAAACGCTATGTCAGTCGATCGAAGCCTTCCCCAATATCATCACGGTGTGGCAAAAATGCACCCAAAAATCAGAAATGGAAATTTAGCCTTAACCATAAACTGTTGGCTGATATAAAGTGTAAAGCATAACTGTTACAAAAAATGCAAAATTAGCAGTAGTTTTATTTCCATACTTCTTTTCTAGTACTGAAAACAAATTACGGTATATTCTAGATATTATTTGTACATACATTTAAAAAAATAAAGTCTCCAAGAACTGAAGTAAAACTGAATGATAAGAATCACGTTGTTACAAAAAATGCAAAANATGCAGTAGTTTTATTTCCATCTTTTCTAGTAGGGGAGCTCCGGGCTAAAAGTTAGGGGGGTAAGTTGTTCCGGCACTTATTATTTCAAATTACAAGAAAATAATACTGTGCTTTGATTGCGCCTCGATATGTGTGGTCTGTATTAAGTACTTAATGCTAGTTTCCTCGACTATATCGTGTATATGCTTCGACAGACGTTTAGAAACATTATGTTGTAGAGTTTATTTGTCTAGTAAAATATATAAACAAAATACAGTACCAGAATATCACATGAGTCGAGTGGGGCTAGTGGTTAACGGGTTTCGGGGCAAGTTGTTACTTTAACAACCTGCCCCATTACATACGTAGAGCCTAGTATCTATGAGTTGCGTTTATTTAGGGTGCGAGAATACAAAGGAAAAACGAAGAGGGACACCGCATTGCTAGAACTCATACGTAAAGCCGCTGAAGCTGTTATGAACGAAGGCCGGAAAGTAAAAACTGTAGCTAGATATCTCCAAATATGTCATATGACTCTATTAAGATTTATTAAGAAACTGAAAGCTGGAGAAGAGGCCACAGTAGGTTACAAGCAAGTGGGTTGGTTTTTAATGGTCAAGAAAAAAAAGAAGAAATTTCGAATTATCTTTTGAAATGCTTTTCAATCTTCTTTGGTCTTCTACCGATTGAAGTAAGAAAATTAACCTATAGGTGTGCGGTAAAATTTTAGATCAAGAAATGGCATGGCTGGTTCTGATTGGCTAAGTGTTTTTTTTTTAAAGGAATCCTGTAGATAAGCAACAAAGTTAAGCAGAACTACTTCGTTCAATAAAACTAACGTAGAAAGCTTCTTTTGTAAGCTTGGTGAAATTTTACTTAAATATAACTTGGAACCTACCCCTGAAACAGGGGTGCAAACCGCCCACAAACCTAAGAAAGTTGTCGCTAAAAAAGGCACTAAACAAGTAGGAGAACGTGGCATATTAGTGACCGTCGAAATGGCAGTCAGTGCAGCGGGAAATATTATACCACCAATGTCTATATTCCCCCGACTCAAATACAAAGACTTATTTATTCAGGATGGCCCACCTGAATCCATTGGGACAGGAAACAGCTCTGAATGGATGACAGCAGTTGAATTTTTAATATACAGAGTGAGCCAAGTGGTTGGCC